>JADNRY010000096.1:0-210833 GCA_015501585.1 Rhodocollybia butyracea | reverse complement strand
CAGTCACTTCAGCATCCAGGGTGCGCGCGCTTTCCGAGTTCTTACATAAGTAAAACTTGGCATTTCTAGAGAGGGGATTTCAGGCTATTTTTCGCCTAACTTTCTAACTTTGCGGATCTCCATTAGAAATTTTTGTGATGGTATTAAATAAATTGTATTCTATTTTAATGTATTGTAATCCACCCTATTTTGGAATGTTTTGCATGTGATATGTCACTTTTAATTCAAAAACCAAATCACAACATAAATTTGACACAGGTGAAAGTGACCTGTTGCTAGTGATTTTTCAACTTTTTCAACCTCTGTACCCTGGAATTGCATGAAATGACACAGCATGTGGGTGTGATATGTATCATATTAATAAGCTGCCTTGTAAGTTTGCTCACTGGCAGCAACCATTGCATAAGTACAACCCTCTGGGGATGAAGGAAATGAGTATGTGGGCCTTGGTGTAAAACCATCTGATAAAAACTCCTCCCACTCTACCTTTGAGGGCCACTGTGCCCTCACCTCTTCATCATCCAGTAAGTCCTCTGGCCATATTAATAGAGTTTGGCATAGCTTTATGATATATCTGAAGCTTTCTTTGTGTGCCTCAACCAGATCTCCAGTCAACTTCCAAGGAGCTTTTCAATCAATATTATGAGTGCCAACCTGTTGCAAGTTCATATGCATTATAGATGATCAAGTATGACAAGAAAAAAGATTACAAGACATGAAAAAAAACACTGTCCCAAGGAAAATACCAGCTGCACAGTGCTAAAAGCATACTCAAAAATTCTATGCGGTTCAGAGGTTCGAGCCTCGGTGCACCTTGAACCCAGGTTCACAGACTTCCCGAACCTGCACCTGAACCTTGAGGTTCGGTTCGGGTTCGAACCCGGTGCAGTAGGTTCTCGAACCGACCCGCGGCAACACTGATCTTTTGACTGGATTCATGCTGTTGAAGATCATTCATCAACCATATAGTGCCAGTGTGCTCCAAATCTGATGTGTCAATTCTAGCCTGCAGCTAAGGATGGACCAAGGGGTATGCCTTGGGCAGCTTGGCCATATTATGAGGGGAGGGGGAGGGGGGTCTCTGGAGCCCTTAAAGCGAAAGTATTGTCTTATAAAACTTGTGGCATATCTGTCCAAATCTTGAACATTTGAGCTCAGGACATAGATTTAATAATTATCTACTTGTTATCATAAGTAACTACATTGTATGATTATTTATTGTTATAACAAGACAGCATAATAATAATTCTATTGTAATCCCGCAGGTGCGTAAAATTCGGGCCTGCTAGGGATCCGCACCGTAACCGGAGGGGGGGTCAAGCCGGGAAGTCGTTGTCGTTTACACTAGCAGAATAGACCTAGCCCCTAACCTCTAACTTTCATGCTTCGCGCGAGCCGCCTTCGATGGTGCCTAAACTTAAGCCCCAACCTCCGGCCTTTGCCTGCGGCGACGCCAAACCCTAGCCCAAGCCCAAACCTAATTTTCAATAAAACGGAGAAATAATATCCCGATCAACACCAGAATCAGATGGTGGCAGCGGCAGAACCACTCTACCATATACACATGAGAAGGCATTCAATTATATCAATTACTACTAACAATAAATAATTATAAAATCTCTGTATAACAAGTCAATAATTATATGCAACCTCAAGGCTCAGGCGCCCAGCTGTTAAATATAATATGATTGACAGGGACGTGTGGGTCTAGATTAATTTATAAAATCTTACCTGTGACCAGACCTGGGTCAGATGGGCATTCACATAGGCCCCTGTTGGAAGCTGGACTCATGTTCATCTGTACCTGTCGCTCATTTATAAAGTACTTCTTGCACAAACTACCCCCGTGTATCTTGACTCCCTTGAGTTATTCATCCTCATCTCTATATTATGGCTGAGGCCGAAATTCACACTGGACCTCATTCAAATGTTAACACAGGATACTACTTCCTCAGAGTAAGCTACGTCTGCCCTATACACTGTGCTTCTAGTTAATCTCCTCAAGGAGCAAGAGAAAATGTCTGAATGGGATCGGTATAAGAACATTTACAAACAACAAGTTTTAAAAACTGACTTTAGTGTAGTCTTGATAGACTTCACAATGGAATCAACAACTTTTTGGAAGGGAAACTAGCACTGGTCGATATTGGGGAGCCACTGAAATTTCTGGACCTTGGGTAATGCTGTGTCTGAACTTGATATACGTTCTAGACTAAGTATCATTGTAGATGTGGGTCCGGAGCATGGTACGTACTCAACATTGAGTGTATGATTGGTATTATTGATTTTATCCAGGGCAGTGCAAGCAGCCTCCATGTATCCGCAAGCCTGCATAATTGCAGCAGACATTAAGCCTCTGCCTGATCGGTCGGTGGATGGTGGCAAAGCTTTCATTGGATTTTAATTTATGAACCGCACAGGCCCTTGCCGAGTAATATCCATTATCAGATGTTGGATCTATTAAACCCAATCCCTCTGGCACAAGGCATTCAGGAAGATACTTTTGATGTCATTCACATGAGACTGGTACTATACCATGTGGGCTACCTTCAGATATACCTGTCAAACATCATCATGATCGGTTCTAGATTCCTCGCAACAGGATCAGAAATGTTCTCATTTTTGCAGCATCACTATTGAAACCATCTGGTTCTCTTTTAATTGAGGATGCAGGCAAATGGTTTGACTTCCAAGGTCCTGCAATGGCATTCTATCACAAAGTGCATATCGAGATGCTGATTGCGAAAGGTCTGGATCCATTGATTGGAGAACACCTGGAAGAGTATCTGCATGATGAAGCTGATAAATTCCAGAATATTCAAGCCAAGTGCGTGTGCTTGACACTAGCTGCAGATCATGAGAGAGCAGGTGAAACAAAAATACTGGTGAAAATAAATTACTGACTGTTTTTGTCTTCTCATTCTTTCCCCAATTCACGTAGGTACGGCACATGACCTCCGAAATTTCTCTGATGTCATGCACAACACACTTCGAGGCCTTGTGCAGAGTGGCATCAGCCAGGATCATGCTGCAGCTGGGATTACACCGCAGTTGCAACAGACTTGGCTAGAGGAGAGCAATGACCCAAACAGATGGTCTAGTCACAACTGGTGGTTTGTTGCATGCCAAAAGGTCGAATAATAGATTCAGTATTGTATCATGTCACTGCCATGAATTTATTGTGATACTAGGTCATAGTGGTTGGGAATATCGTTATCTGTGCGCTCCTCGAGAGAGCTTATATACCTAAGTACTTACATTATATCTAGAAATTTCTACCTTCAAACTTACCCTCCTGTAGGACCCGACGAGACCCCAGTCCTTCACTCCGAAAGTGGACAAATTTCTACCGAGCAGAAAAGGACACTGATAGAAGCACGTGATTTTCGATAAGCCATATAAGCTCGTGGGAAATATCAGGTGACTGTCGATATACCTTGTATAGAAACACGTGACTTTTCAGTTGACATTTCTGCTCGATTGAAATTTGGCCACTTTTGGAGTGCTTGCTTGGACCAAGATCTTACTTCACCGTGTCTCACTAGTCCACCTGCAGATAAGTATCTCACAATCAAAGGTTCCCCGGGACAGGGGCACATAGATTTGTGCGCGCAGCTGGTGCATGTCCATATTTGTTGTCAAAGTGCGTGTCAGAATATATGGTCACATGGTGCGTGAGAGTGACTCCGTTTCCTTACGAGGGCAATTTATTACCGAGTTTCTGTCCTGGAAAAAGCGTACCTTAATCCTGTTAATTACTTCCGTTGATTGTGGAGCATATAAACATAGGTGACATAGGTGTTTACACAGCTTACTGTACTGTAGCAATGAATTTGAACGAACGCAGCATACCGAAGTGAAAGCTATCGTCTTACTATCTATGTTTGTACTATGCTCAATAGTAAGCAGGAAAAAAAAAATCTGTTCCCCATGTCCTGTTGTGTGTTGAACATTAATTGCCAGATGATAGTTTGTAGCAGCGTCTGTAGCGGGTTGCCTCAGTGCGTGTGTGGGGAGAGTTGCCTGCTGCTTAGGTAGTATAGAACAGTGTTGACATGTGTGGTAACGAATTTGATAGGTGAGAGATCATCAAAAATTGATGAGAGCAAAATTTAGTATAGGTCAAGTTCTATATATACACTACTTGTGACGCACAACATGTGGTTCAGTAATGGCGTCGATTGCAAAGAAGTGGTTCATAGATGAAGAAGGTGTAATTGGCTGTGGCGTTGCAAAGAAGTACCGAGAGATGTAGATGGCTTGGTTGTAGGAGCTAATGGGGTACGCAGTAAGCTACAGCTATGGACCTCATCAGTAGAAGTAAGTATAAAGGAAGTAAGTAGGCTCACCTCAGAGATAAGAGAACACTCTGAGGGGAGCCAATACAAAGTATGTATGAATATAAGTAAAAACATCTGTTCCTCTGACCTGTGGTGAGTATCCATTTTCTTTGCTTTTTGCAGAGCTTGACACTGGTTTTGGGAGGGATATTTTGGGTGGCTTGTGGGGAGAATGGCTGGAAGAGGAGTGTGTCTACAATTTTGGCAACTTGTCCTGCATTCTTAGGGAATTATAGGTGGAACAATCTCAGCTCGTCGGGTTTTGCTGTACGATGGTAAGCCTAAAACTTTGTGTGCGAAAAGGGCCCATGCACTACGAGCACCCATCCTCCATATGAATTCCCATCCGCCGCCTCAAGCAAATCTTCACAAGTATTTCAACTCGTTCAACCTTTCCATTTCCTATCGCATCATACTGTTTTTGGAGCTGGATTGCACCTTCTTTCCGAACTAGCTTCCGTGCATCATTCAGCTTTCCAAGACAAAGCCCACGAATTGTTGCCTTCCTTCATTTGCTCTAATGAGAATACCTTTCAGTCTCTTATCGTCATTGAGAGCAGTACATCCTTCACACATTCTCTCGCCTTGTTTAAGGTCACAACAGGAGGGTGAAAAGAGTGCCAAAATTCCACGACGAACACTGTAATCCCAAGGATCACCAAACTGGTCATGCAAGGTAAATGGATAGGTGGAATGGGGGCTCTGGCCCTTCAGAAGTTTGGTAGAAATCCCAGGACATGGACGCGGCGAAGTTAACAAGGGTATGAAGTTTCTTTCACTGATATTTCATCAGGTAAAGCATCAACACCTATTACAGGTGGAGAAAGGGCTAGAATTTCGACTGGAGATGTGTCTTTATTTGACGGCAAGTTGGATGAAGGACCCGTGGACTTGGCTGACAGCCTGCACCCGATTCGTTGGACTCATGGAAATTTAGAGCGTACTTTGCATTTATAGCGTTAACAACTCGTTTTATCTTCCCTTCGAGAAGACCTACATCCACCCCCTCTTTTACAAGGTACGCAAAAACTCGATACAATGCGTTCACTCCCATCTCACCACCTTTTACCAACTTCTGAAGGTCCTCGGATGATCGTTATAACAGTCCATCCAGTATTGGATCCCATATCTCCCATAATTCCGACTTGTCTTCCACAACAATTCCTCCAGGAGGTTCACCAACAGCAAGCCCTGCAAGCTTGTCTCCAGGTCTAGCGCTCTCAAAGTTGGGTGGTATCTTGCTGACACAAGCTTGTAGCTTGTTAAGAAGTGGAGCTTCAATAGCCTCAGGAGACACCTGGGCAGAATCTTTCGAGGGAGAAGCGATGGTTTTTGATGTGCTGACTCGTGGTTTAATCCCCGACTCTGACCGAAGGGAAGGGAGGGTCTTGTAGGTGTCAAATGAGTGTTGGATTCTTCCAAAACCGCCAGATTGGGTATTTATTTCCCACCTGATGTTGAGCCGCCATGCCGGTTCATCCATTTGGAAGTCTTCTGATCCCGCTTTGATACGGTCATTGGCTTGAGTTCCTTCCTATACATGCCGTGCCTGTGGTGCTCATGAGACGCCACAGCATGTGCTTTCGCAGCGCTCGAGTTTCACCAGGATCCTGGAACCTTACCCTCCACTGGGACTTCAACCTTGGCTGCTGAGTGACTGGTTGACCTTTCCATGGGATTAAACGTTATAGTCTGAATGGGCAGGTTATGCCGATGGAGGCATGTAGTACCAGAACCTTTGGTACCTCACATGAGATTCACGTTACTGGTGCTCAATGCATTAAACGTCAGTCACCTCAGTACTTTTGAGTTCTATTTCGCCGTGATACGCTGACTTTGCCTGGAGGTGACAGGCGTACAATGCCTAGTGATGTTATAAGTTTTGAAGGGTTGCCTTCAACGCGGCTGGACACATGATACATAGCACACAAGATAATAATTAGAAATTACAGAGTCGTCATGCACAGTAATGTCAATATTCGGCGGCCCAACATTATTTAATGCAAGAAAGCAAATGGCAAAGTAGGCTACGAGCAGTGCACCTGGGGCATACATGTCCATCTCCGTAGAGCTGTTAGGAAAGCCTCATACTTTTGTGAATTTCCTGATGCTAGATCAGGGACACACTCATAGTTCTCAATACTTCTCCAGTTTGCACAGGTAGCTTGATTTCTCTCCAATCAAATAGGATATGACTCCGAACTCGGAAGATCTTTGCATTCATCAAGGCATTCATTGTCTCTTAGCTAGCTCCGAAACACCAGTCACTTCACAGGAAGACTGGGTGCTTTGCTGCCTCAAGTGTTAGATGATTTACACCCATGACTCCGAAAGTGATTTCCAGGCATCAACTATGCCAGTCTGTCAGAGTGACCAGAGCATAAGTACCAAAGACTGAGTAGGTGCATAAGGGCAATGAAGACTATTTGCTGAAATGGGAGAAGATAGTAATACCTGGTTTGAATCAGGCTGTATGGAGGCTAGTAATCCATCACATTTCTCACTGCTTCATTATTCACTTATACCAGTTGACTCATACTTGATACAAGTTAAGGAGGGTTGTTATAGTTAGAGAATGAAATTGAGCTGACTCTGAGATATCCAACTCGCCGGTCATTAGGTGATTAGCTACTCCTTACTTGAAGCTTATATGCGTATACTTAGTATGCATATATCCAGCTCGGTTTTCTTGGTCACGGTCACAACTCACACTCTTCAGTTCAGTCACCCACATATTTGGTCTTATTAGTCTACACTTTTGTGACATTGACCTTACTAAAAAGACTCAAAAACCTAGGCAAAACCCGGGCAGCTAGGTCATGACCTTGGGATTTAGGTCATGACCTGGGAATTAGGTCATGACCTGGGAATTAGGTCATGACCTAAAAAATTGGTCATGACCTAGGTCAGGTTGGTCTTTTCCTGGGGTTGGTAGGTCATGGCCTGGGGTGAGATAGGATATGGCCTAGGTGGGGCAGGGCATGGTCTAGGTGAGGGAGGGCATGGTCTAGGAGGAGGAGGGTATGGTCTAGGAGGGGGAGATATAGTCTAAGAGGTGTAGGGTGAGAGTGGAGAATGGTGAGATAGAGAATATAAACAAGAATGAAATATCATAGAATAATGACTTGAAATTTTTAGAAACATATTGGGATTTTTTACATATCTGTAGATTATGACAAGATTAAACTAAGTCACAGTGCCCTGTTCTGGGTGGTCAGGGAAGCATGGGACTTACCTGACCTAGCTGATTTAGGTCATGACCTACCTGGTCTAGGTCATGACCTACCTGACCTACCTAACCTAGGTCATGACCTACCTGACCTAGGTCATGACCTACCTAACCTAGGTCATGACCTACCTAACCTAGGCCATGACCTGGGTGAACTAGGTCATGACCTACCTGATTTAAAAATTACTAAATTAGGAAATTTTTCAATTTTTGCAGTGGATGAGGTCAAAGCTGTTTTTATTACCAAATAAGGCAATTTTCAAACACCTTAACCGGTTTTATGTTTTTTTAATAGAGTTAGATACATTTGGAAATTTTTATAAATTACTATATTAGGCCATTTTATTTCAAAAGACTTTTATTTCTTAATTAGGCAATTTCAAAACTTTTGCAGTGGATGAGGCCAAAGCTGTTTTCATTGCCTAATTGAGAAGTGACAAATTTGCAGTGGATGAGGTCAAAGCTGATTTCATTACTTATTTGAAAACAAATCTTTTGCAGTGGATGAGGTCAAAGCTGTTTTCACTACCTAATTAAGAAATGACAAAACTGAACACACAAACTATGTACACTCTTTCCCTAAGGACAATAGCTTGTGGTAAACAAGTCATTATTCTATGATATTTCATTCTTGTTTTTCTCTATCTCACCATCCTCCACCCTCACCCTACACCTCTTAGACTATATCTTTCCCTCCTAGACCATACCCTCCTCCTCCTAGACCATACCCTCCCTCACCTAGACCATGCCCTCCCTCACCTAGACCATGCCCTGCCCCACATAGGCCATATCCTATCTCACCCCAGGCCATGACCTACCAACCCAGGAAAAGACCAACCTGACCTAGGTCATGACCAATTTTTTAGGTCATGACCTAATTCCCAGGTCATGACCTAAATCCCAAGGTCATGACCTAGCTGCCCGGGTTTTGCCTAGGTTTTTGGGTCTTTTTAGTAAGGTCAATGTAACAAAAGTGTAGACTAATAAGACCAAATATGTGGTTGCCTGAAGTGCACTCTTAAGGATCATCACTGTCGTGTTATTCTTTCAAGGCCCAAACAGCAAGGCTCAACTCCTGCACTTTCAAAAGACAACAACTTTTTACCTCACATTCCCGTCTCATGAGCATTCCATGAGCATTCTGGACTGAAAATTCACTGATGGCAAGCGCCGAGAATTTGATTGGACCTATGATTCCTGGGCATCTTCAGCACTTACGGCCTTAGAATCTTTCCTTACATCCTTACCTATGAGTGCTTTACACTCCAATAATTGGTATTGAAACTATTTTCTAAGATCTTCCAGATATTGTCATGCATACTTGCCTCTCAAATATATTTGATGATAATCTGAGCTTTAATATTTTACTGCATTACAATCCTTATACATTCAGGACATAAGGGCCATCCTTGAACGTTGATACGCCCCAGACTAATTTGGACTTGAAATGCTAGATTTGGCGTGTTTCAGTATCCCTGATTAGGTCAAATCAGCTGCAGTATGTTGTATTCTAAGGTCATTCAACTGAATCAAGCACAGTTGCTAACTGAGGATGATTCTCCCCGGGCTCACACAGTTGCATATATTCACACCTTTGAATATTAAAACCCATTCTTTGTGTAGTAGATTGACATTGGAATTCAGATTAAAGCTTGTAGTACCTGTTTAGTACAATCTGTACTATTCCAAAAGCAAATTATAGTATAGTGCAGCCACTGTTTCGAGTGTGCCGCCAATCAGACGAGATACCGTAAATACCTGCGGCATTGTGGCACCAATGTTTTGAGTGTGCCACTAATGATGATAGACGCCGTTGAGGCATTGTGGCGGCTCCTTGTGGCACAATATAGTGCCACTAGTGAAGCCCAAGTCTGCACACCCAGAACTACTGTAACATTTGATTTTATTACATGATAAAGCATGAAAACATGCCGATAATTACACTGTACATGTATAAAAGAGATAAGAAGCACTCGAAGAAGGCAAGCACCCACCTCCCCAGGTTATACCACTCATTGCCAGAGTAGTTCAAAGGGATCGCTTCGGCACCTAGCAGAGAACTTGTATTTATATTGCAAGAATAGCAGAGCAGAAACAGAATAGCATTTGAAAGATTGTACTTGTAACAACTAAAGAAAGTGAAGTTATTTGGGCAGCTCAAGTAAAGTTATTCAGTTCAGCATAGTAAAGTTATTCAGCAGAAAGTAAAGTTATTGCACCCAAGTTCAGTGGAACTTAAACAGATAAGACCTGTCCCTTGTATTCTGAACCCCTAAAAAGCATTTGTACTTTGAATTTTATATCTTTTCGTGTACCCTCCGAACTTGTGTTTGATTTTGAGTGTGTGTGTTGGTGTGTGTTTGGACTTGTTCTTACACCACTTTCGTGTGCAGCCCTGAGTCAGCATATCCACGTTAGCCTAAAATCGGTCAGGATATCGGTCAGGATTTAGCGCATCTTCTGGGAGACTTTTACTTACCTGCGTTGCCATAGGTGTATAGGTTCTTGTGCAGAAGGACAAAGTGTACTCTATTCAATTTCCTTTGTTGCTGGTCCAATTTTTTTTCGTCGAATGGTAGGGTTAAACGTTAATGAAGCGAACTACTAGTGTACCGTTTGGACTCTCGTAGTGAACCGTGACGGTGGCGCTCTTGCCCCGCATGTCTCACCTGTCGAAGTGTCCTAAATTGGCTCAGATTGCGCCCCTTTGTCTGATTTAGGGTTAGTGTGGCTCTAAAAAGGCTCTCGAGTTTCTTTACTACGTAAAAATTTATTATTTGGGGTTCCTTTTACTACAGCGGTCTAACATGAGTTAGAGGAGAGTTTGGAAGTACTAGCAGCGGAAGTAGCCCGGTCAGCACTGGTGACTGAGAGATCTGAATGGATCTCCCTAGATGATGAAAGTGAGGACTGGGAGGATGTCTTCATGTAATTTCATAGAAATTAATTATCTGGTAGTATGTTTTTGTTACATCACATGATTCATATCTGAGCCGGCCCCGAGCCCCCTCATAGGACCCGGCTCAGATTTTGGGTGAGCTTCAGCCCGCACAACACTATGTCCATACGGGGATCGCAGCCCTTATTGGAAGTTCAAGCGTTGGAGGATGTGTGCAAGATTCTGCCGTGCGTATATGTATGCGGGTTTTAAGCTAGGAGCAAATCGAAATACACGCGGAATGCCACCGATCATGCCGTGTCCAAATTTTGGAATGGGCTTTTACGACAAAACCAAAGTGATACCTTTGTATTCACAGTACATGTTATTCTACACCTAGACAATCATACGAGGACATTTGCAAACAGATCCAAATGAATTGTGGAACAAAAACAATTAGAGATTTAGTCACACCCTTATCTCTCTACAGAAGCAAGATAGACATTTTTTGCCGTTTCTGGGTTGTCCCAGTGAATCTATAACCATGAAAAATAGTTAGCGAGCCACCCCAGCCCGTGGTCAACCACGCAAAGAACTCACAAAGTGATTGACACCTTCAACCAAGTCGAAGCTGACAAACCCTCCTCCAGCAGCCTCATTATCATCTTCAACATCCCAAAATGCTGCTATGGAAAACGCAAGCGACACATCCCCACATATCAAAGAGTTTCTCATGCTCGGAAGCAGGTTACGAATAGTAGTGTTGAAATTCGACTGCTGGTAGTTCAGAAGCAGCTGAGGACCGAAGTTGAGGACAGTGAGAAGATCGTTCACAACATTGGTTCCATTGAGGACAATACTATTAAACTGGGATGGTGTCATGTTGAATATGCTTGGTTCTCTGAACACAGCAGGTACGACCCAGGACAACTGATTGAGGTCGCGGGTGGAAAGGTCACCTTGCTGGAAATAAGATGTTACCCATATGTTGAACATTGGAATCTGATCCACAGCTGGGAAAGACGTGTCGATGAGAGGTGCCCAGTTTTGTGCAGGAGTGGGAAGACCAAGAATATTTGGAGCCGGTTCTGATGGAAGAATGGTTCGTACCAGGTTAAGATACATTGATGTTCAGAACAATAAGGTTGTGTACCTTGCATGATCAACCCTCGCATGTAAGATGCAAGCTGTTTCTGCATCGATGATGGTACCTTATCAATACTACCCACCGCTGCTAGTGGAAGCGGATTCCCTAATGACCAGCCTATCAACACGATTCCTCCAGTCAAACCATCAGCTGATATCGGGGACAGTCCTTTTTGCACAATGAACTGGCTCATGAAGGTCAAGAGCTCGACACCTCGCGCTGTGCTGAACTGCGTACGCTCGGAGTCTGTGCCATTTATGATCACACTGATCTCAGCAGCGGAGTATGGCGTAGAGTGGGGATAGTCGCGTCGGTTGATCGCAACGAAGCGTGCTCCGGAGGTCTGCATAAGGGCCTGCACCTTCTGGAATATGCCTATTGAATGAGTGACGATCAGTAGGGGAAATGTTGTATGGATACCGCTACAGACCTTCGTCAAATCCTAGACCATGAACGGCAAAGAAAGTAACGTAGGAATCGGAAGCTGGTGGTCCTGAGTCTGTGTAGAACAACTCGGTTCCATTCTGGCCGACAGTAATAGTCCCGCTCAAAGTAGACCCACGGGATGAGACTAGACGTGGAGAACTCGCAGAGATAGCATGCGGAAAGAGGAGGAAAACAGTAGGAACAAGGGTCAGAAGGCGAGTGAACTGCAACATGCTAGAGAAGTGCCTGACTAGACTCTGGCTTTTGGCTTTATGAGTGCGAGGGCGACATGTCCTCGACAGATAGAGAAGACCGATGTTGCCGGCTTAGTTCCACGCTGTTTGTAGGTCAAGGTTCACCGACACGCTCCCATTGGGAGGCCTGTCACGTACACGACACGGAGAATGCCGATTTGATCTGGATCTCCAGGCAGGCAGTGAACACATCAGATCCTGATTCCCAAGTCAAACCCCAGTTACCCTGGCGAACTCATTCAAACATGTTTACTTTGACTGATCGGATTTTTTTTAGAATAAACCATTCTACGAAAATGCAACGCTGTAGGAGGTGATGAACACATCAGATCCTGATTCCCAGTCCCAGTGTCGAACCCATTGAAATTCTTCAAAACTGTTTTGTTTTGGCTGATCCAGGTTGTTCATGACAGATTTGAAAACTAGTTGTTTGCTATAAATTCATCTGCTGGCTGAAGTTGTCTGCAATAAGATTATGGTGCTTTCCCTTGCCTTTTTATTCGCCTTTTGCTTCGGGAAGGAGGTTCGAGGTGCGACGTCACCTGACTCATCCTGCTTGAGCAAGGCACCAGAATTTCCTCCGTCCCTGTCTACGGTGGAGCAGTTTAAAAAACACCATATTTGACTATCTCATCATTGGTACGCAACAAAATTCATCCGAAAGCCGGCTGGGGCGACTAAAGGCACGTTCTCAGGCGGTGGTACTGCGGGGATGACGATCGGTGCAAGGTCAGCCATTCGTAGTGGCCTATGGCGTAAAGCTCAATAAAATCTTTGCAGGCTTTCAGAGAATACTAATCTGACGATCGGAATCCTGGAAGCCGGTGGCTTTCGCATTGGCGACCCCCTGATAGATGTACCAGGTATAAATATCTTTGAACCCCCGAACTCGCGATCACTCAGTTAATTGTGTCTTGAGGGCTCGCTGGAGAAGCCGCAGGAAATCCACTTTACGACTGGAACTTTGACATGGTGCCTCAAACCCATGCCGCAGGGCGGGTCATTGCTATACCTAGGTGTCTACAGTGCATCTTCCCGGTGATTAATGTGCTGACAGTGAGTATTTTTCGACGCAGAGGAAAACTTTTAGGGGGATCTAGTGCTTTGAACTTGATGGCTTGGAATCGGGGCTCGTCTGAGGAGTATAACGCCTGGGAGCAGATAGCTCCAGGTAATGGCTGGGACTGGGATGGTCTCCTACCCTTCTTCAAGAAGTCGGAGGATATCCTGACAGTTCCAGGCGACCCATACCCTGGTATCACACCCGCTGAAGCACGCAATGCTTCCGAACATGCCTCTGAGTTTGAGGGATTTACTGGGCCCGTTGTGGTAAGTAAGGCTTCAAAAGTACATAAGACTTAATTCCCTTTTCCAATCCATATGACAGGCATCTCATAATATTTTTTACCCCGATCCCGTACCTGCATTCGTAAAAACTGTGAACGCGATGAATTTTAGTACGAACGCACAGCCAGTGAGTCATGTTTAAAGTGTGCTATATATCAATGACTACATCAAAAACAAAGCTTTCTGGTAGTACGTCTGGGGTGTGGAACACCTTGTGTTCGGTAGATCGGACTCAAGGTTTTCGCTCCTATGCAGCTCGAGCATACTTTTGCGACCAGCCGACCAAACCTAACCTGCATATCCTTCTCGGCGCCTCGGTTAGTATACTTCATTAGTTGCACTAATTAAGAAGCCGCTGATCGGCCTAACGCCAGGTCGCAAAAGTTGTGTTTGTTAATACCACGCTGGGCCTAAGTGCAACGCAGGTCGAGTTCATCGTGAACTCCACGACCCATACAGCGAACGCAAAAAAGGAAATTATCTTGTCAGCTGGTACCCTCAAAACACCTCAAGTTCTAGAGCTTTCGGGTACTTTCCGCTCGTTATCAGATCAGTATTGTACTCACAAAGCATCCTTAGGCATTGGAAATGCAACTCACCTGCATAGTCTCAATATCGAACCGCTGGTAGATCTACCTGGCGTGGGAGAGAATCTCCAGGTATGATTTGACTTTTAAGTCTTATACAGGAGGTTTTTTATGAAGTGGCACACAGGAACATCCTTATGTCCCAGCTCAATGGCAGCTGAAGCCTGGTTTTCTTACATTCGGTGAGCTATATATATATATCCTTATCCTTTCTCATCGATCTCCGTGTAGACATCTTACGCAACAATAAGACATTTTTTACGGAACAGTTTGCGTTATAGTAAACCTTCTTACTTCTATGCATGATTGTCACTCACCGATGAAATCCATAGTAACCGCACAGGAACCGGACTCCTGACGGATCTTGATACAACCGTCATCTTCTCCCCCCTCCAAGCAGTGGTAGACTCAGAACAACTGGTGTTTCTGGAGAACGTATTCGACAATGATACCCGCGCGCAGACTCTAAACCCCCTGGAGCAACTCCAGTTCCCGATACAGCGATCTTGGCTGAGAAACGGAGTGGTACCTGATGCAGAGATCATTCTTTGGAGCAGGGGCGAGGTTAACCCGGCCATTAACGAAAGCTACATCTTCATGCTTGGGGGAATGTCTGTGAGTACTTCATAACATATGCATACATCGCCAATTAAAAGTTTGCATAGCATCCTCTTAGTCGGGGAAGTGTTGTGAGTCTCCTCGATTGGTTGTAGGTCAACACGCTCATGGGTTGGCTGGTTCATATGCAAGCACATCAATTCCACGAATTCGCTTATTCAGCCCATCATTGACATAAACTTTCTTGGACAGGACTATGGTGAAGAAATTCAGCAGGCTGTGTTTCAAAATTACTCAATTGTTGATGGATAGATGCATTGTTCCTCGTCAATGCTCTCAAATTCCTTTTTAAGATAGCACAACAACCCCCACTCTCAGAACTGATCGACTTTCAGACTGACCCTAATCCCTCGATGATGAGCGATGACGAGTTACTGCAGTAAGTTGCTTTGACAAATCTTTTGCTTGTCTCTCATCCACTATTTCTGTCCAGGTTCGTTCGCGAAACCGTAGCTGTAAGCCCCTCAGACCAATGGTCTTGCAAATAACTATATTTTGACCTTTAAATTTTTGTTATACAGGGCGGTGATCACGAGATAGGTGAGTGATCTTTTCATGTGTGCACGTAATACCTATGTTGTTTTACCAAGGCACAGCGGCTATGGCACCAAGAGAACACGGCGGCGTCGTTGACCCATTCCTAAAAGTCTATGGCACCACCAATCTGCGTGTCGCAGACGCTAGCATCTTTCCACTTCACATTGGCCATACTCAGGCCACAGTTTATGCTATCGGGGAAAAGGTCAATTACTCTGCACTGGTTGGAGCCTATTCATCTCACACATTGTATCTTTAGCTCTCCACTATGATCCTAGCCAGTGAGAATTCCAGCTAGATGAAGTTGTCAGTGGAAGGAAAGGACAGTGAAAGGTTTTTGGATATTGTGAAGAGTATCCCCGCGGATTGTGACTGGCTTCAAACCATCTGGAAGGTGTAGAAATTTGTGGAAAGTTGGGAAGTTGTTGTTACTGTTCAAGTGACTGCCTTGCACTTATTTCAGAGCGCCTCTATTCATCTTGCACAAAGAATTAGTACCTGCCTTCCATAACGTTAGGAAAAGCACTCTAGAATCTGGGCTTAAGTAGGTTTAAGGCATGCTCAAGTTTGAAGCTCTTGTAAGCCTCTACTGGAGTGGCCTGAAGGCTGAGGCTCCCAAGTCCACTCAGGTCAACTCAAGTCAGTTTAAGTGTAAGGACCTGCCAGTTGCTGACTTAAGAACGACTTGAGCATACCTGGGCTCACCCTGAGATGGCCCCTGTGCACTCAAGCCTAAAACATCTTGTAGAACAGAATCAAATGTGACTAAGCCCATCTTCAACCTATCCAGGTAACCATTAAGTTGTAATAAAAACCTGACTATTCTTAAGGACCTTCAGTGACCCCAAATATCATTAAGTGTATTTGAATTTTTGGAATAAACACTTGATTAAAAAATAATATAGACATTAGTACAACTAATCTGTTATAGTTTGTATGTGTACACTGATAATCAGTTTTTAACAGAGAAATGATTGACAGAGTCTAGCCTAGATAGGTTAAAGCCAAAAGATCTGAAATGTCACAAAGATTTGTACGTGCATGCAAGATTAATGTATGTTTGATAATATGATAATGGACCAAGGAGCTGAGCTATCAGATGGTGCAGGTTTTGAACTACCATTGCTGGGTCTGAAAATGTCAGAGTAGTGATGTGCCGGCTACGGCTCAGGGCCGTTAAGCCCCCAAAGCCGGCAGTCTTTGAGCTTAGCCTGGCCCCAGCCATCATTGGGCTCAAAGGGCTCAAGGCCCGGCCCAGAATGCTCAAAGACCCTGGGCTGAGGCCTGAGCTGGAGCTCAGCGCTTAATGAAGCATTGAGCAGCACATCAAAAATTACACTGTGCAGCAGCACATGTATCATCACTTATGGCCAATTTTGCACTCATGGTTTCCAGACATATTAACCAGGCTGAAAAAAGGCTCCTTTCGTGTCAAAAAAATTTGCTCAACCTATCTGATGAATGTATTGCATTGGCATTACAGATCCAAATCATCTCAAAAAGTAGGTGTATAGCCTGCACACACTCAGAAAGCAACCAGAAAGCCAGAAGTATCATGGTGTAGAGTCCACCGAGGACAGGGAGCTTAGCACCTCAAGACATGTCTCTTTAGTGACACCCCAATGGGTGGTTGGTTGGTGCTGGGAGCCCACTAAGATATTTTTTTACGGACCTCTTCCAGTGATTCAGAAGGTTTTAAGTGGCTGCATGGCAGGAATTATTTAGCTCTATTGTATGGATTGGAGATTATCGTTGCAGGATTAAGCAGTACAATACTACAATGGCGGCGCTTAATAATGCAATCCCGTAGTAGATTTACCCATAATTTGCTTTTATCTCACTCAAAACCACATGAAATTGTTAGGTCCAAATTGTGAATATAATCTATGGTATAGAAAGACCCTAATACAAAACTCAAACCATTACCAAATATGGTAATTCTATTAATATTGCCAACAACTGGAAATTTTCTGCAGGCAAGCCTAGGTCTGTCAGCCTCAGGTTTGCCCAGATTTTCCCAAAGTTGTCCTGGAGTTTCCCTGGGGTTTCCCAGGATACCCTAGGGAATCCTCAAGAGCCTTGACTGGCAAGGGATGAGCCCAAAATCCTAGGATGCCATAGGATTCATAGGTCACCTAGTTTTCCTTGGGCCACTCTGGGGTCTCTCTCCTAGGCAAAAATGGCTATTCCTGATGTTGGAGCATCAGGAAAAGTACCCCTCAACTTAAGCTGGCGAAAAGCCACTTTCGGCATAGAAGCCAACTTAAGCAGCTCCCAGCTGGTAAGTTACTCCTGCGGCTCAATCAAAGGTTCATGCTATCGTTCTGTCTGAAGTCGCCGTGATTGACCCAAGATTGACTTGACGCAACTTGGCATGAATTGAAAAATTGACAGGTTGGCTGGAGCGGTAACCAGGGCAGCTTAAGTCACAACCAGGCCCACTTAATTGACTCAAGTCAGCTCAAGTCGCTCTCAAATAAGACTAGAGATGCCTTATATGGAAAGCAAGAAGGGCCTGCGTCGGATCATGGTTTTTGACATAGCCGAACTGATGGTGCCAAATCGGGACACGGACCTCGGGAACCTGTCATAATCATGTAAATCTACAGCTATTTATTCATCAGGGCTGTTCTTGTTGTCAATTAAGAGGTCAATAATTCCTTAAGCTAGTCTATCACTGTTAATGCCAAATAACTAATGCTATGGCCTCACATTCATCGGGTATCTGTTATAGTTCATCCAAGTACAACTTGCTACGTTGATGCTCCGCCAGGAAGTTTTGGAAACAGTTGTGAACTTGAAAAGTAATCTAACTTCAGTGTACACAACTGTACGACAACTTGTCTTGGTAAATGTGTGATAAGTAAGCTAACTATTGGTCAACAGAAACTGAAGAGTTTCAAATAGTGAAGTGACGGGCCCAAGACGGGGCCGCGGTGAAGACCCAGCATTTTTGCCGGGGATGGAAGACCAGGGGGATGGTATCACTGCACAGCGGCAGGCGTGTAAGTGAGACCCAATGTGACACCGTTGGGACACTGGTGAGGACCGACTCGGAGGTAGTAGAGGTGCTGGACTGGGAAAGTGGGCGGCCCCTCCTCCTGTGGCTTGCGCCTCCCGTGTAGGAGGGCCAGTCTAGACTAGCCACTCTGACCTTCAATTTTCGAGGGAAGGTCAGCATCCACTAGTTTGAGCCAGCTCATGTATATACTTGAACCAAGTCCAATCTATTCAAGGTGGGAAAGTTTCAAGGCAAGGCCCGAAGTATTCTAAGTGAGAATAGGTCTTCTAGTGAGATCTTATGGGATTACGAGTACCAACAAGTGCGCAAGTACTAGAGAGATGATAAGGTTTATTAGAAGGTGATGAAAGAGTCCAAGGACTCGTTTTAAGTAATTAGTCCTTTAAATACAAGTAAGAAGTTTAAAATGAATAAATGATTTATCGAAATAAGTAACTATTACTTACCTATTTAGTAAGTCTGTAAGTCCATAGTACTTACTTACAAGTCATGCTACATGCCAACTATATGCACAACTGTATATGTAGTCTGGCAAACCACACTTGCCATGACCACAGCAAAGTATTTACCAGCTGTTCTGTCATTGACTGGCTGATAAAAGGTACTTACTACTGTGCTCATGACAGCCTACAGGGATGTCGACTATCTGTATGGTCTGTGTCAGGGGAGTTTGAGTCCCGCTATCGCATTCACGCATGGGCAATGTTTCTCCCTTTCTCTATCCGTATTCCGTCGGTACTAAATAAGTATTTTTCCTTTATCATTCGCTAAATTACTTTACCGAGTCATTGTACTTAACATAGAGTAGATTTGGCTTTGCACCCTGGCAGTTGTTTCACTCGATGTGTCACTGGAGTCGGGGATAGCGAGTTAACTAGTTTCACAAGGGAGAAGAATGACTATGGCAGAATATGGAGATGTTTGTTTAAGAGCTAGAAGAGAACTGAGATCTGCACAGATTTTTCAGTTTAGTTTAAAATAGTGACACAAGTACTGGAGATCATGGCAAGGATCATGGCTGGACTTTAATTAACTTTGAGCACAAGTTTCTATCACTGGACCTGCAGACAATTATGACTTCAGATTTAGTGGGCATATTAGTTAAACTCATCACATTTCAGGATCCGGTTCATCAGGCTGTAATTTTTTTGAAGCTGGCCTTGCATTTTGTATCATGTAGCTCTGCTGAGAGTACTAATTGGAAGACTCGGAAACAGTACTAAGTATATGGGTAGTGCTTTGATTAATGTTTCCGACGGTATTGAATAGTCATGGGTAAGTATTGGAGAGGGCCAAGGGGTCCACTGATATGCCCAAGGCTCGCTGGCTAGCGGTAAAGCTGGTAGTATTAGGTTAAGCTATGCTATGTACAGGCTAATCTAATGTACTTTCCATCACGTGGCCTGGCTCCAGTGATGGACAGGTTGTTAAAAGTTGATGATCTTATCTTGTTATGTCATCTATACGTTCGTGGATTCATGCCGTAACGAAACCAGAAGATTTTCTGCTTTCATTACGTTACTTACATACGTCCCATGTGACACATTCTTTTAATTGTATTTTACATATATTGACACCTCAGCGTCGTTCTACCACTGTCGCTGAGGTTAGTACTCACATTCTTTATTTCTTGTACTTATTACTGACTATGTACCTAGAACTCTCTTTTATTTCAATAGGTACATAATATAGCGTCGTTCTACCACTGTCGCTGAGAACTCTCTTTTATTTCAATAGTTTCAATACAGGTAGGACACGTTCTACCTGTTCCAGCATACACAGAGCACTTAGCCTTGTACTCTTAACTTAGGGCATTCAACTTCTCATTCAACGAAGAGAGTAATGAGAAGATAAATATCACTTTGTAAACGGCGGCGATAAATAAATAGTAATAGATTTACATAATTACAATGAGTGCCCGAGGTCCATGTCCCGATTTGGCACCATCAGTTCGGCTACATCAAAAATGATGATCCGACGTGGCAGGCCCTTCTTGCTTTCCATAGCCTTATTATTGCATTTCCTCAGCCTTCCCTTGCATTGGCACTGCTTATTGGTACATCAATGAACAAGACATCTAAACCACATTTATTTGACCCTTCTCTATAAAGTACAGCACTACAGTAGACCATAAAAGATTGTAGAGTAAGGTATACAGTGGCGGCGCTTAATAATGCAATGCAAAGAAGTCCTTGTATGTCTCTCAAAATCAGAGCAAATGCTTAGGTCCAAGTTGTGTAAATAATCTATAGTATCTCAAGAATCTGATGCACATTCCAAAATGCCATTAGATACTGGGATTATGGTAATATAGCCTATTTTATTGAATGTTGCAAGAACATTGAGATCCACCCAGAAACAAACAAGGGGAAATGTGATTTAGGAGAAAATTGTGATTGTAGGCAAATGCCCCTTTAAAAACGGACCAGGTCTCCCTTCACTATTTTTGAATTGGGTGTCTCCTCCCTGAGATATGGACCTGCAGAAAATTACCAGTTGTTGGCAATATTAATAGAATTACCATATTTGGTAAAGGTTTGAGTTTTGTATTAGGGTCTTTCCATACCATAGATTATATTCACAATTTGGACCTAACAATTTCATGTGGTTTTGAGTGAGATAAAAGCAAATTATGGGTAAATCTACTACAGGATTGCATTATTAAGCGCCGCCACTGTACATATGTAGTAGAAGCATGCAAGTGGGAACAGAGTGTGTGAGGTGAAGAAGGCGAGGTAGATAGATGTAGGCATTAATGTTTCAAGCGGAGACAAATGAGAGCAACAGGTAAATGAACAGACAGTGAGCAGTGACTAGCCATAATAGAAAACATCAGATATATGATCGACGGAGTCAAAAAGGTCTCACCTGAAGGACATATATGCCACCATACATCAAAAAGCCTAAGAGAAAGAAGTGCCAATGAAAATAGGAACTGAGCTTGCGACTTAAGATAATAATCTGACTTTCGACTTTGATGCCTTTGAGCATCTGCAGCCTCTTGTTCAAAAAATGAATATTGCTCACTTTGAGGTCATGCAAAAAATCGCACATGGCCACGAGCCAAAAGAAGGTAAGCAATTTCTTGAATATTTTATGCTTAAGAACCTAACTTAAGTCTAGCACTAAAAACATTCTATCAAGTTGCCCACAATGCCATGCTCCCAGCAGTTGACGAAGCAAAAGTCCAGATGAAGGACATCCAAGAAGCTGCTGAAATCGCATTCTGTAAGTCTGACTTGAAAGTTTGAACTTTACAACAGAAATGCTAACCAAGTTCAAAGAATTTCTTGATGATGCTTTCAAGTGTCACTTGCCAACTCCAACTGTGATCACGCCTTCAATGTCAATCTCCAACAGGGGCAGGGCACCTATGCCTGAAGAACCTCCGTATAGGCTTGGTATGTTGCAATATTCTTCCTGCCTATCCTTGTACTAACCCAACAGCCAGACTTTATCCGCGACGCCTTTAAATCGCATATAAAAATCCACGCTGTTGAGCCCAGTATTCAAGATGCGGCAACGCAGGGTGAGGTTCCACCCATCAACAGCCGCTCAGCCCATGATGCCACTCACAACTTGCCCTCAGACCTTCCTCTCATTGTTCCTGGTGGTAGGTTCAAAATGCCTATGCCACGGGCAGCACCTGTCGACACCAACACTTCCACTACATCAGGAAAAGTATTTTTTTCCTAGGGGACCCAGGGTGGCCTAAGGAGAACTAGGTGACCTATGAATCCCATGGCATCCTAGGATTTGGCACTTGTCTTAAGGGACTCACAGTTTCCCAGGATTACCTAGGAAGTTCCAAGAAGACCAGGGCAAAACTGTATTTTCCGCTAAAATTGGTGTTCAAACGCCGTGAACTGTCTACAATCCAAAAGCTAGGTGTCAGTACATATTGACTTCATAGTATGGTATGAAACTACTGTAAATACCTAAAGAACAAAGTTTTATTGCTCATATTTACCATAAAATAGTTGTACACATGTAAATTTGTGGATCCAAGTCAATATTTGTACAGATCTTGCACAAGTCACAAGTCAGGCCTTTTGGGCCACAAGTACTTGCCTGACAAGTCCAAGTTTACTTGGATCTGGACTTGTGTGCATCTTAGGCCCAACTGAGAGGAAAACTTAGTATTTTGCCTTTTGTGACTACATTTTGAACTTATTAGACCTAAATATGAGTGAAAAGGCTACAAAAAGCAGTTCTGCATCATTTATCCATCATTAGAGCTTTGTTTAGTAAGGTCAGAACTTTCAGCCATAAGCCAACTTTAGCCCCCCCCCCCCTAAGGTCATGTCGGCACTTAAATTTTTGAATACCCCTTTACGGTAGGTGGGAAGCCCACGGTTGATTTTTCATTTTTTCTACTCCATTGTTCTATAATTGTATGATATCATCTATTGTCCTGTGCTGACTTCAAGCCTTTGTTGCTGACATTCCGGCCTTACCCGTCATCACTCGCCACCTATCCCGCCCCCCGCCCATTGCCCAACAACGCATCATCGGGTATGCCCACTGCCCAACACACCAGTACATATGCATGCGGTACCAAGTGCGGTACAATGATATATATTTATGATATCATTTATTGTACCAAGTTTGAGCATCTGTTGCTACTATTCCCAGATTCCGGCCTTACCTGTCATTTCCCGCCACCCCGCTCCCCGCACACTGCCCGACAAACCACATGCCATCATTTTTTATTGATCAGTTCCAATGTTGACTGTATTAGCGCTGGAGCGCTTATGTTTGTTTATGCCACCGCAATCTTGTTTTTGCGGTGGCATAAACAAACTTGCACAGCCTCTTAATTGATCTGTATATTTGAGGTCAGATGACCAATCACTGCGGGGATTAGCATGTATTCGGTCCCGGATAATCCAAAGAAAAGGTCATACTCATGTGAAACTTTCCTTGCCTAGATATTGTAAGAAAATGCGAACAATATTTTGAATAATCTTGGTATTATCGTCTCATCATTCTGGACCCAAGTGTTTTAATAATTTTTGGCATAATATGAGGCCGAAAATATGAGATATTCACTAGAAGATCAAATTAGATATTTAGTACCGGAATATTTAGCTAAATCTTGCCATATAAGGGCCCCGGATACTTCAAGATTTTTAACAAATTTCGAAAGCGGAAAAGCCAAGATTTTCGAGAAATTTTCTGGCACTATTATGACCCCGAAAAGCTTCATAATATTGATAGAAAATCGTGAGATAATTTGAAATATTCTGGTCCCAATTATCTGTATCCGATATCGGGGATGTCGGAACTGCCGATATCGGGGATGTCGGAACTGCCGATATCGGGGACGTCGTCGATGTCGAAACATCCTTAGCATCCTACATATCACTGATATTGACATCTATTTTGTCAGTGGTTCAGCAACTGCCATATTTCACAGTAGTAGGATCTACCGTCCTCCCCTCCCGCAGTGCGACGGTCCAAGATCCGTCGCGAGATATTGCTGTGAGGGCTCGACTGCTGCATTGTGAAGATTATGCTTACCAGCCTGAGTCCCGAATCCCATCACACTAATTCTCTTGGCCCTACCTAGCCCTACCTTCACCTCGTTTGTGTCCCCAAACAGCGTCATGAATGGAATGGTGAAGGCGGGAAATTGTCCTGACGGTCCCGCCTTCACCATCCCATTCCCCTGCACTGGCCCATGTTCTTTCCTGGTAAAGCTGACAATCCGAGTTGCCCTCACTGCTTGTGGATCTTTCTTCTGCTCAGTCCAACTAAAGACCGTTCAACGTATGGCAGCCCCGTGAGTTGCCCATTGTATGGGCGGTACCGATTTAAGGGCATTCAATCAATCTCGAGTCTTGCGGTATAGGGTACCTACTGAAACTTCACTATACATATGAATGGAGGCGTTTTTAGCTCATTGGAGAAGGGACAGCAGCAGTATAACAACCTGCGCACTCGCGATGTGTCCAAATTTTAGTACTAATTTCTTTTGCCATCATTAATTCTCCTCCCAGCTTCAATCATTCTCCTCCCATCGTTCTTCTTCTCCCATCATTCTCCTCCAATCGTTCTCCTCCCATCATTCGTTCTCCTCCCCCATTCTCCAGGATTGACTAGCTCATTCTCCTCAGTTCTCCTCCCAGCTTCACTCGCGTGACAAGCTTGCGGTCTTCCACGATCGCGGTGGGACGTAGCAAGGAGAAATAGCGTCTCCTCGTTACAAGTGACGTCTTTAGGGTTGCTATTAGAGTGTATTTACAGTCCGCTTGGTGACCTCGGCGTCTCCTCACTACGTCACACAGCAATCGCGGATGACAACCGCAAGCTTGTCACGCCGTCTCATTGTCTCCTCGTTACATGTCGCCTTTTTAGCGGTTGCAGATACACTCTATTACCATATACGCTCTCTTTGTCACCTTGTGTGACAATCCGCGCAATGTCACTCAAGGCTATCCAATGTTTTTCTATTTTTCAACCTTGGTTCATGTAATGTTCTAATCATGCAACTAACGTCGTTGGTGACGAGGCGCCAGAGTATCTGATTTCAATCAAATTCTCCTTTATTATGTTACTAACACTTCACTATGTTACCAGTAGACATCGACCTCGAGGGTTTACTCGCCGCTGAAGAGGATGCGTGGGTTCAATGCTTAGAGGATGGGTATTCACTTGAGCTGCCAACGCGGGTGCCGACAATGCTTTCGATCATTCGACACTGACCCCTTGGTCAGTCTCTTACGTACGACTGTCGCGACATCGTTGGAAGCCTCTACCCATACCGACTCCGAAGATGAATTGATGACTCTTCACCTCTCCCTTTCACCACCAGCGCTAGCTCATCGGGAATAAAGAGCAAGAAAAGCATGAGTTGCAAAGCCCGGCAGAATCATGTTATCGCAGGTGACCATCTCGACAGGGGAACTGTGGTCCTGGTGACTGCGTCATATCTTCCGATGGGGATTTTCTCCAGGGGAAGGAGTAGCGGTAAGGAACTCTAGTCACTTTCTGAATTGGAAAAACCAGATACGATTATATAGATCAGAGCATCAGGAAAAGCTGTTTTTGCCTAGGTGACCCCAGAGTGGCCTAAAGCAAACTAGGTGACCTATGAATCCTATGGCATCCTAGGAATTTGGGCTCGTCCCTTGCCAGTCAAGGCTCTTGAGGATTCCCTAGGGTATCCTAGGCAAGCCTAGGTTTGCCCAGGTTTGCCCAGGTGTTTCCCAGGTGTTTCCCAGGTGTTCCCCAGGAGCACCTGGGCAAGCCTGGGCAAACCTAGGCTTGCCTAGGGAATCCTCAAGAGCCTTGACTGGCAAGGGACGAGCCCAAATTCCTAGGATGCCATAGGATTCATAGGTCACCTAGTTTGCTTTAGGCCACTCTGGGGTCACCTAGGCAAAAACGGCTTTTCCTGATGAGTGTCTTCTCTTTTTGCAACTTTGACGGCCCTTCTTGGGCTACTTAGTGGGGGAGCTGTGTTGGCGATAGTGATAGCCGGTGAATTTTCTGCCATAGTTGTTATGGCCATGTATGCATTTATTACTACCTGGGTTTCCACTTTGTAGCAGGATTAGCTGGCCGGTATATGCAAATACTGACGTACTCAGGAATGGACAAGGTGGAGAAAAAAAGCACTCAATAACAAGTACTATTTCCTGTCTACAGCAAGTATGCGTATTTGAAAGTTATTATTCGGGTTTGCGCTTAAGTAGCACTAGGACGCCTAGCCGAGCTCCTGAACAGGTCAAACCAGGTTGCGTGAAATTCACTGAGGATGTTCCGGCACCTCTTCCTCAACGTTCAAATGTTCAACCCCCATTCCAGCGGAGCTTTTTGACTGACTGATGGATAGGAGTTAAGAATCTCTAATATCTATGAAGGGAATGTTAATATGCTATGGAAATTTGACGGAAATATCTACTCCAACGCTCCAGGGACTTCTAAATAATTAATCTTCAGTTCTTGAACAGGTTCATCGCTAAATTAGCGGAAATCTCCCGAGTGATTATACATCCTTGTGATGCGTACAATCAATATAAGGTATTCGCAATATCGTGAAGATATCACCCGCACAAACCAAGCACACACAATCCACCACCACTTTTAACAATCACATGGTCATCTCACAAGGTCATTGCAACGTTATATACATCTTGTACTCAGACATGATATATATGTAGTCTCCCATTATTACTATGATTCTGTGGTAACCTTGTGTACATATCAGGATTAAAATGTAACATAACGTCGCCATTATTGTAGGCCATACAACATCTCAGAAATATACCCAGAATGTGGCAATAATTGTAGCGATAGTGGGATTTTTCCAGGAGATCCAGTTCACACAATAAAGGAGTAGAAGAAAAACGTGTTCATTCAAGTACAGTATACACAGTACAGTTACGGTGAGGCAGAGCTAGATGTAGAAGCGGTCCTGGTGACAGTTTCCCTGCGAGACTTCATCTTTGTTCCACCGTTGTTGGCAGCGGATCGCGTACCAGTGAATATGCGACTGTGAGAACATGTATTAATAGATGTTACAAACATGACGGGAATACAATGTACTCATTCCACCACTTTAAAAGTTCTTTTGTATAGCGTTCTGTGTCCTCATCCACCGGATCTTCAAAAAAGTCAACGATGTAGTTCCAGAGATCTTGGTAGTTATAACCGTTGTGCGCGCAACACCAATGCGGTGCATCCGAGAGACCAAAATGCAGCTGAAGAGAACAGATGAGGAACAGAAGTGGTAGCGACTGACAATGAATGGTACTCACATGTACAGCCGCATATGCAATGGAACAAGGTGTCACTTTGGACATATGTAGGATTTCGAATACGGGCCCGCGAGAGCTTATCTTTGTGGTCTTTGTCTTCTTGGATGGAGGCAGGTTTTCAACGTTGCTAGATTGGTTTTTGGCAGAAGATGGCGAAGTGAAAATAACCCGGTAAACCTGTTAAAAGCTTCAGCTCACTCAAAGAAAATATTATGGTAGAGGTATGCACTTGTAAAAGCAAATGACTCTTTAGAAAGCCTGGCCTTTGTCCAAATTGTTGGGGTTGACGGTTGAGTCAGTGTAGAAGCAACGAGCGCGCACAGAGCTAGCAAAATCAAAGTCATTCTCAAAGTTCCAGATTGCAGTACGAATCCTATTACAAAAAGTCAACAGTGAATGAAAAAAATGAAAAAAAAAACTTACGTTGAGTTATCCCAGTCAAACCCTACAGGGCAGAGCAAACCTCCGGTGATGTCATTTTGTATGCCACGTTTACTGCGATCCTTCAACTCGAACTCCTCAAGGAGTTCAAGCTCAATGACTGGCGGCGTAGGAAGAACAGTAGGTTGGAGTTCGTCAAGCTCGTCGCTATCGTCGTCGGTAGGTGGCTTGTGGTAGCTGTGCAGACGGTAGCTGTCATACTGGGTTTGAATGGTATCTATAATAGCCCTTTGTACACATCAACAAGTCGCGGGATTTCATGTCAAAGCTGTCTCATGATGGTATCTTCATCTGACTCCCTGTCATTCCATTATATCTTCCCCTGTCTCAAAGATATGAAAAGTTTTCGTATCTTTGAGACAGGGGAAGATATAATGCATAATGGATTGCTCTGCGCTCTTCAATCTTGGGACCTGGCTACAAGTTTTCAAGCTTCAGGCTTCTTGCGAGTTTCAAGACCCACCTAGTATACGAGAAGTGTTTCGTCAACAAAAGACAATAAACAGTTAGCATATATAGCGATATGACAATCGATTGTGCCCTCAGCTGCAGTCGTGCAAAAACGAGCTACAAGATCACATATAAGACCGTGATGTAATTAAGAAGTTGAAGCGCCCGGGCCTTGCCCAGGCCCATACTCAAGCAAACGCGCGTCCAATGAATCATCCCTAACCCTCCCCTCTCACTCAGTCTGCGGTGCAGCTCGGGCTTCTCCCGACTGGACGGGGTCATTGTCTTCACACATGGAATGAATTGGCTAATTTTGCATAGAGTAAGACTCTGTGTGTGGTACTTTTTGGATTGTGACTTTCCATTGTCAACCTATTTCGCATTGAGTAAGACTCGGTGCTTTCAGTATGACCATCGTTGGCCAGTTTTGCAGAGTAAGACTGTGTGTCGCCCATTTTGAGATATGGCTTTTCCATCAGAGATGAACGTGGAACCTTGCGCAGAGTAAGACTTTGTGCATTTCCAAATACGACTTTGGAGTATCGTCCAATTTTGCGCAGAGTAAGACTCAGTGCATAGCCATCTTTGGCAACTCAGTGCGTCGCACTTTTCAGGCTATGCCTCAATTCCATCGTCGACCAATCTCGCAGCGCTTCATACTTTCCAGATATGACTGTCCATCATCAATTTCGCATTGAGTAAGACTCGGTGCTTTCAGACTCTATGACCACATCGTTGGCCAGTTTTGCAGAGTAAGGCTGTGTGTCGCCCATTTTGAGATATGGCTTTTCCATCAGAGGTTAACGTGGAACCTCGCGCAGAGTAAGACTTTGTGCGTTTCCAAATACGACTTTGCAGTATCGTCCAATTTTGCGCAGAGTAAGACTCAGTGCATAGGCGTCTTTCGCAACTCAGTGCATCGCACTTTGCAGGCTATGGCTCAATTCCAGATATCGTCTACCAATTTCGCACAGAGTAAGACTCTGCGCCTCGTACTTTCCAGATATGACTTTCCACCATTGACTAATTTCGCACAGAGTAAGACTCGGTGCATTGTACTTTTCAGATATGTAGTTGTATCTAAAAAGTGCAATGCACCGTGTTTTATACTCAAGACATAGTCCATGGGCTCTTCGTTGTTGGCCATAGTCACGAAAATCCGGTCATCTTAAGCTTTAACTTGATGCTGCCTGTATATGAAGTGAGCATCGAGGTTGAATGTTAGTCTACAATCTACATTACTTGGTCTCTTTACTAACTTTGAATGCTGGCAAAGGATCATACAAGCTCGACGGTCGATGGCGACACCAGTTGCCTGGTCACTAGTACGAAATTAGAACCATGTGAAGCTCACCTGTTAGTCAATATACCACTGGAACAAGTTTTAGTATCTGGCTGCCACATGTGCACAAAGTGTCATGCATATCTGAGTGCTTCCATGCGTAGGCACTGTTTCCAAGTGTTGGAGGCTGGTCTTGGACAAAGCTTACCCAGACGTCTTAATTTCTTGCGAGGCTGGCATTGGCAATCATGCGGTTAATTTCTGGTTGCTCTTCAAGCCATTGTTTGAAGTCAGCTTCAAGCTTCTGCTCAAAACCACTGTCTCATTAAGAACAACGATAAAGACATCGGTAATTGTAAAATCTACAGTTTTTTTGGTTCAAAATTGCGTCCCTAAAACCCTCTACCTATACTAGGTACTGGGAATATTCAAATTCTGCTTTGTCAGCAGTGTCCGCTAGAAGAAAACATGTTTTTTTGGTGAGTGCGCATTTCAGAATGGATAACTGGGTGACATACGTCCTTACTCTCCATACCGATACATCTGGAGTTGAGCTGAGTAGAGTAGCGTATTGTAGATATAGCGGGGCGAGTATACATCTGGAGTTGAGCTGAGTAGAGTAGCGTATTGTAGATATAGCGGGGCGAGTATCAGGGAACGCATCCATGTCAAGCCTTGGGGAAGGCCCATGCGTTCTAGCTCGCCTTCTCTCGTGCTTGTGATATATGAGTTGCCCCGATCCAGGCATTGTTGTCCACACTCTGGTAATCTCTGCGTGTTGACAGTAGTAACCAGCAACAGCCTGACCGCCAATATTTATCACGATTGGTATGTTGGGTACTTGTGGCCACCCCTATAGTCAAGAATATTAATCCATTATATCAATCCGATAGTAGAAGATCCACATCCGAAAACTACTTCCAGAGGTTTTGCCATAGATATTACAATAGATAAATAGTGCGACTCGTGTTTACCATACGCATGCAGCGGGAGCAAATTGTACCGATATATCTGTAGAGTACATCATCAAAAGGCCCATTACAGTACATCGCAGAACAGCCCTTCTGAAACGGTTCTTTGCTTAACTTACACCTTCTGCAACATTTTTTGTGCCTGAAACATGAGACCATTTACTGTAGGCAGCTAGTTTGCTGTTTATTTCTCGATCAAACACTCCCCTTAGGTGCTTGACCCGTTACATGACCTCTGGTTAGGATTTCCAGCAACTTTCCTTTGCCGCGCCGGGTTGCTTAAAGCAAGAGGAAAGAGAGGAGTGAGGGTGAAACTTTAGTGACACCAAAAGATGAGCAGAAACTAGCGTTTCATTGCAAAGTTAGGAGGGAACAATATTACAATGTGATATTCAACTCATGATGGCAGGAGCCTTATCGAAATATGTACATGATAATTGATTATGAATAGGCTGGATTATTGTAGGCATTGTCATTTCAAGTCATCCGATAGCATACTTTCCCCAATTTACTGATGAAGTTTTCAATATGAAGCTTGATTGATACAAACTCGCAGGGATGGGCACGATTACGATGCCTTTGTGTGCGGTTGGTGGAAGAGGGTGGCAAAGCATTAGGTGCATTCCGGGAGGATATAAAGCTGCGAGGTTCCAAAGATCTAAAAGGGCTGGAATAATTGCAACTCGACGTGCCAGGGTTGTTGAAAGGCTGTTGTTTCGTATCGACAGACACTCCAAAATGGTCACACAATATTGACAGAACCACGGTTTATTCTCCGGCGAGACACAATGTGCTACGAGCGGCAGAGAAACAAAGAAGACGACTAAACAAGAATAAGAACAACGATCATGGTGGGGATACTCTCTAGAAGAAGGATAACAAAACGTAGATATAAAAGGACGGTGGCAGTGTAAGAGCACCTGTAAGTATACGCCATACTTACAGTTGTATCCTACAGTCTATAGCATGACCGGAAGGATAAAAGGCTGCCGAAAATATTCGCTGTTACTGATATGACTTTGTGGGTGTCTTAGAGACAGCACGAACAAACCAAACCGGAATATCAGCATAAAAGAGCAGGTCGAGATGATCCAGATCCTCCATGAAAGCTCCAATGATATCAATTCTGCGAGCTTTGGCACAATTGATTCTTCCTTGTTTAGGGCCTAACCAGTGATTACGAGCATTCAACTCGAGTATTTGCCGTCGCAGGCATGCGACTCGAAGAAAACTCTTCTTGAGAAGCTGGGAGATGTAACCAGTAGGCGTTTGATTTGAGTAGACCCTAAAATAAGATACTCGTCACTCTGGGCGTAGGTGGAGGGCATATGTTTGAGAACATTGTTCGCTAATGCCTCAAGCGTACCCAAACCTGAACATATGCCGCTCGAAGGTAGTTCAACTTTGAAATGATGAGCAGTTGGGATCACCCAAATACAATGAAACGTGTACTGAGGATCTGGCGATGGACTTTTAATAAGAGCTAGATCATCGAGCTGCTGTTGACGAAAAGGGCTGGGAAAAGAAGAGGATCGTGACATCCAAAGTGATTATCGCGCCTCATATGCACCTGGCACGCGCGGTGGAGGAAGGTACACGACAGTACATGACATATGTATTAGGTGATGAGACTAGTATAAGTATCTCCATTCCGACTCGTCCATCCATGGACCGAAGCACTATAGACTTGAGGTGAACAAATACTCATGAGGAAGGCGACAGACCTACTAGAACTCTCAGCATATTGGGTAAGAAGACCTGGGCAAGCCTAAACGGCCCTGCAAGCCACCGTAGGCAGTTGTTTGGCCGCCTTGACTGATGGTGAATTAATATTGAGGAAGTTTATCTTGGACTGAAACAACTTGCTGGCTATCTGAGTCTGAATGATATGTCAACACTAGTCTCGTACCCAACCGTAATATTGCAGATGGACAGAACGACATTGAGTTGTCCCGGCCAGCGCTGGTTTTATTCTTTAACCAGGTTTCTTTCCTGAAGATACACGTACATTCGCTAACCTTAATAATGACTGCTAACCACGGCGTCCATCTAAATATTTTCTCAACCAGTAGACTAAATTGTAAGGTGTATTAGTTTTGCGGAGCGCGTCTATTTTTCGTACCGATATCGGGATTCACGTGTCACTCTCCCCCGACGGCCATGGTTTTTGGAAAAACCTATTCACCTGAACATCAAACTTACAGCTTCACTGACGCATGACCTGCTCACATGCGGGGTATTTATTGGAATAGATTTACAGTAATTGACAGTAATTCAAGCTGAAAATACGGTTTCAGGCAAACCTGAATAATAGTCATATATGGTCGTCTCCTTCCGAAATAGGACCATGTCACTGTCACTACCTCTGGTTCAAGTGAACATCTCTAAACTCATGCATCATAATTTAAATTGGAAGACATCCCATGATTCATGAAGGCGGACAGACAGATGAGTAAAATAGTGAGGCTATCCTATCATCCTGTGGCCCAACTGAGGGCATTCGTGGTCGACTTTGAGATCTCACTTGATGTAGGATTTTGCATGACTCGTAAGTTACGAGCGTATTGGTCAAAACCCAGCTAGGTTTTCCATTGTGAGTCAGACGCAATCCTCGGTCTGGAATTGTTGGGTGAATGATTGTATCGCCATCCAGATCCACTCCCTGCCAACCCATTCGACCTGTCTCCAACACCTTCCACACCCAGACCTGAAAGCCACCATCCAGCATGTTACGATGGATATAAATTGTACCCTCTCTTAAATTACCCCATCTCCCTATGGGAACATCGATATTGTTCGTACTCTGACTGGTATACCAAGCTGTCAGACCTTGGCTACCACGAGATGAAAATGGAGCAGTCGACATCCTTCCATGTCCAGAGGCACCTCCGATGATGGGAGGCGCTTCCGGCTTGATATAGAATTTTGGGGGTGTTTGAGGTGGGACGAAGCTCACCGGTTGGCCCCCCGGGCCAGATGTACCTGGTGCTGGAGTTGCGCCCCTTGCTGACCCCGGTCCTGACCACAAGTTAGTTAACAGTTGGAGATCCGGAAAACGAACACGCCTGACGTTCTTTCATTATCCCTTTGCCCTTGGCCACAGCCTGTCCTGGCTCATTAGTTCTAAGAAGTGAATAAGAATCCTTATCATTATATATCGATGTCATACACACCGCCCTCTGCTTAATGTCTGAATGAGATATATGGCTACCAGAAAACAATGACCTACCAAACCGGTTCGTAGCTGTCCGTTTGCCAGACTATGTTGTCTTCGTCTACCTCAAAGTATGAGTAGCCATACTTTTCATCCATAAAATATTCGGTGGTCTATATGTCCGTTCGAGTGGAGTCCTAACTTCTGTTAGAGGATGTGCGACTCACAGTATGATCGGTAGCGGCTTCCGGATTCATGTTGGGAGTGAGGCCAGGCTAAAATATGATACATTTATACCCGCTCTAGATCTATGAAGGACCACATGTGCTCTATTCACTATTTCTGAAAATCAATCACAGATGAATTATTGATAGTTGAGAATAAGGATCGTACCACAGCTGGCTTCCATTGTGTTCTGATTTTTTGCTGTTGTGTTCCGATGTCAGAGTTCGTCCAATGGAGTCGGATGTAGGAACTTACTGATGTGTTATGTCTGATCTGCCGATCTCGATTACTTTCTGTGGTCAGTCAGTATAAGCAACTTTAACTTTAACTTTAACTTACTAGAACTCGCTTTGGCCACACACCTGAAGCGTGAAACATTGCATAAGGCTTTACGAAAATAAATCGGGGAGTCTAGGAGTCAAACCTTGCATGCAAGCACCTTGTCAATCATATTTTTGATACATGACAAGCATAAGTATGACGGTATAACACATTTCCCCAGGGTAAATTCTATAGCACTTATTGTAACTTGATCCAGCGCGATTATTACCATCTTAGAAATTCTGATGCTCTGTCTAGCATCTGCCTTCCGACATATTTGGGACGACTTTGCACGCAATCCTTCCATCTCTTTGACTATTCACGGCAACATCAGCTTCTTGGTTTCCAGAAGAGTGTTTTCTCTGATGGGGTATCTTCCCATTGGCTGATGATATACTTTACTTACTTTGGATCTACAACAAAGTAGTTCTATAACTAGTGCAGAAAATCGGAACATGTCTCACAAAATGGATCATGTTTTGCAAATGGCAAAGGTGAATCAGAGGCGGAATTACTATCATCATTGCCCGAAAAGGAGTAGTGTGAATATAAAGATGGAGAGAAAAACTGTGGAAAAACTTCACTTCTAGAACGCGAGCACTCCCCAAGCGACAACTGAGCAGTAGTCCCAACGAGAGACAGTAGATACTATAATATCTTGTGAGTGTAAGACACTGATAATTGCCCAACGTATCAAGTAGTATAATAAACGTCAGTCAAGATTGATTTTCAGAGAATTATACGGTGGGCTCACGGTGGGAAGAGGCAGTAAACTACTTATCTAGTGGAAGAAAGCCTTTGAGGTATTTCTGGCACCATCATCCAAAACTATGGGTAATCCAGCCTCGTAGCACCGTCCGATTCCCCTGGAATTCGCCACATACGTGCGCATACCAAGTGTCTTGCTGCTCTCCGAGTTTAGCAGACAAAAGTACTATTTCTCATTGTCGGCATGGACAACGACGACGAGACTTGCGGCTGCGCCATTCAGTCACAGCCTCCATCACCGGACAGCCACATCTTAGCGCTGTCTGAGCTTGAGACGGCGTTGGTTTTATTTGTGTTTGGCGTTGAAAACGATGACGAGATTAGCTGCTGCGCACCATAGCCACAGCCTCCGTCCTGCCAGGCCCGCTGCCAACAACCACACTTTCGTGTTGTTGCTTGAGCTTGAGACCACCTCATACGCCCAGTAGACATAGATAGTAGCCTTTGACATGGGGGGTGGGATGGCATAGGCAGTTACCATAAAGATCCGCTATTGTACAGTAGCGCAATAAAAGCGCTATATTTCATGCGGACTTTGATGTTGTAAGATATTTCTTGGGTACCGGAAAGCTAGTACCGAGATCTAGTGCACCGAGATCACGTGTTACGCATATGCCGCCTCCCGAACCCAAACGAACTGTCTCCTGCTCAACTCCAGTGCTCCCTTGCTTTTAAGTAATATAAAGTTCACGTTGCTATAACGTTCACATACTTACCTCATAACTGTACATGCCCTTACTACTTATATACACGACCTCATACATAAGGGCATGTACAGTTGTGACACGATAAGTCGTTCCATCAACATTGCATTATTCTTCAATATGCATAAGTTATTATTATACCAAAAAGCTCTCTCAAGCCACTGTTTGGAAGAATCCGGATCTATATTTTTTAATCATGGGCGGTCATGTCCAAGTAATTTTAAACTTGTTTAAATCATCTCTGACTGTTAGATATTTAATCCACAGCTCTGCTCTACTACGTTGCTCCACACTGATTGTACAGTTCTTACAGTTCTTCAATAGTATTCAATATTTAAACAAAGAGATTTAAGTAAAAGATTTAAACAAGTACTTTAATCGGAAGATTCAAGCAATGGATCTGAACAAAAGCCGAATGAATTGCACCATGATTTGAACCAGAATTAAACAACGGTTTTGAACTTTGAAATACAATGCTTCGTTCAAACATGGACTCTGGCCAAATTCAGAGTTGAAGGCACCTGAATATGACATCCTAACGCTGTTCACGAGTCGCACATACTTACCTAAAACTCTCGCCAATTGCTTCTGCCAGCTGACCTCTAGTCATGACTTGCTTGTGACTTGCCCTTCAAGACACTATTTTGTCAGTTAATGATCACGGAGCAAGTATAAGTAACAACTGCTACTCACTTTGTGCATTGAGATGAGGTAGCTAGTCTGGTGCCCGTACCTGGTGAGTGGTGCTGATGGTGGTGGTCAACAAGAGAAAGGCAAACAAAGTAGAACTGACTTCGCTAATGGCAGTGGACTAGCCACGTGCATCAGGCTGAACAATGGAATCAAACAATACTTAAACATTTGAATTTTTGAACGGTTTGGGCCATTGTAAGCCATTGTTTGATTTTATTGTGTAGTTGTGAGCTGGTAACCTGACTTGGAAAAGTTCTATTACCTTCGCTTATTTGCTTTTCTCTTGTCAACTTTCACCACCTTCAACAGCACCACCCCTTTGCCACGGCCAGTTGCGGGCAAGCTAGCCACCTCATTTCGAAAATTTTGACGACTTCCACAGATAGAGTGCAACTCTGCACAAGTGTATGTGTAATTGGTGAGTTTTTTGAGCTCCTGATCGTCCCTGAAACTCGCAGCCTGTACTAAGTAAGATCTAACCTACATTCAGAGGCTGAAGGATTTGGAGTGAGTGAATAGCGAGAGTCCCAGGCTTTGTCCCACAAGATAGCAATCGACCGTCTAATCAGGTTATCTTAATTTCGGTGAGTCTGCTTTGTGTGTGGCGTGTGTTTAAATAATAAGCTAAGTACACCAAGTTGTGGTTTAGCTTAGTGTACATAAGTTTAAATGGTGAGGATTTTTGACGCGGTCTTTGTTCAAAGGGTCTGGTTTAAATCACACAGTTTGTTCAATTATTAGTTTACTATGTTCTCACTTAAATGTTTTGTTTAAATGCTGGTCAACTTTGATAGTAGATTATACATTGCACCGCTCACATATTGTAAGTATTGAGTAGTTTGAAAGGTATACCAGCTATGGAGCTCCTCTATGTAATTATAGGGCAAAATATTGCTTTGTGGTTGTGCTGAACGATGAAGAGAGCTGTGAAAGGAAGCATGTACCAGAAACGTTTGCCGGTGCTTCCGCTCGCTGTTCCAAACAGTGAACAGAGGAAGAAAAGAGTTTCTGTTCAGGTGGGGATCTCCCGGAAGCTCATGGGGAGGTTGTTATGACTCGATCAATAGTCTCGTCCAAACCTTCACAGTACGTAACTCGGCAGTAAAAATGATAAGAGAAATTAATGAGATTATAGAGCAAGCCTTTCCGTTCGTTGAAACCGCTAGGCAAAAAATATATACTCAAACAACTAGGCTCAAGTAAAGTTAGTAACTAGTTTGTAATACGAAACTCACAGAAGTTATTATTTGGAGATAGCTCGACAAATAATAATAAGATTACCCTCGGAGATGGCTCGACAAGCAGTAATATGAATCAGAACTAATACTCGGAGATGGCTCAACAAGTAGTAGTGAGTATGGTGTCTAATACTCGGAGATAGCTCAACAAGTAATAGTGAGTGTGATGTCTAATACTCGGAGATAGCTCAACAAGTAATAGGAAGTTGCAACTCGGAGATAGCTCAACAAGTGGCAATTAAAGAAGTATTCACTAGGAGATAGCTCAACAGGTGAATGTTAGTGGATACAACTTGGAGTTAGCTCAACAAGATGTATAAATGTGTATTGTAGCTTGGAGATAGCTCAACAAGATACAATGAGTTGGTCTGGTGATTCACACAAGTGATAACAGCAAACAAGTGGGGGTTTGGATTTAAGAAAAATAATACGTCTAACGTACATTGGTAAATCTAGACTACTTATATACTGTGCAATGTGTACTAGTTAGGAAATGCTGCGGAATGACTAGATTTGAGTCATAACTGCGGAAATACTGCGGATGAGTCAGTCTGACTATGTAATGCTGTGCAATGACTAATATTGAGTCATGTATGCGGAACCGTAGTTGACTCAGATATCTGGCTGTGCAATGACTGATATTGAGTCATTGATGTAAAGAGGCTATGCAATGATGTCATAGCTGTGGAGCAGTGATGTGATATCATAACTGCGGAGCAATGGAATGACATCATGATTGTGGAGTAGCAAGATGACATCATAGTTGTGGAGCTAGAATGATGTCATGACTGTGCAGACTGTGCAGTGACTGTTAAAGATCATTCTGGTGTTCTGGAAGAATGTGTGCAGCATTAACCCAAATGGTGTTGAATAACTAATGAATGTAAAATGTTAAGTAGAAGTATTAATGATGGTGTTCATAGTTGGTTACAGAAGAAAAAAGATTGGGTGTATAGGATTTAGATCCGGGTCATAACAGAGGTGCATTCGCTCCCCTTAAAGCCAAAACTACATGCAAACATCCCAGGAGTAGCCCGAAATACCCTCTCCTTTGTAAAGGGATGCAGTGAAACTCATGATTACTATGTAAAACAGTGCACTCAAGAAGGAACAACTTCATCTATATGTTTGATATACTAGTGATAGACTTAAATGCACTATTTAGACATACTATGACGAAATCAGAACTATTGAATAAGTTTAACAGTCTCAAGCAGGAAATAAGTCACTTAAGGATGCACGTAAGTACAAGAACTTGAATGAATCTAAGTAATACAGTATCAAGATTGCTAGACCCTTACAACATGGCCAAATTTAATGTACAGTAGAGAGCTACAATAGACGGCTCCATTGCTCAAGCATGAAAGCTGTACCACAAGTCTTTCTTTCTTGGGCTCACTGTTTTAGATAGTGAGCATGAGTTTGACTACATCTCTTTAATAAGGAAGGAATATCTCAGGCTACTTCACATATTTTGCATATAATCTTGGGTTGAACAACACCAAATTTTCCTCCCCATGCGCTTCCGTGAGATCCGCACCCAATTAGAAATAATCTTCTCCCTCTGTCCATCGTTTGGAACAGTGAGCGGAAGCACCGGAAAACTTTTCCGGTATCTTCACATGCTTCAACCTCTCATTATATGATAAAGTATACAATATACACAAGCACAGCAAGTGAATGAAAGCCCAGGTGTGAAGGAACAGAGTGTACACTGTGACAGAGGCCAGAAGTGTAGTCCTGGACTGCAAGCAGCAGATCACAGTGACGGCGAAAGCGACAGACCTCAAGGCTCATTCACACAAACATTGACACACCAACGACAGTGCCCGAAAGTGAGCTCGCGAAAATGTCAAGCGCTAACCCAGGAAGACGACTTCTGTGACAAAGAAGTCGGTTTCATAATGTCCCCCCTCCGCAACCTCTGCAACCATCTACAATATGGAAGTACTAGTGTTTACTAGTACTTACAGTGCATACAGTGCATACAGTATACATAGGTTTCTTTGAGCGGACAAGCTTACAGCCATCTATATTGAATACAGTGGGCGGGAGATGGGTGCGCATAAGAGCGGGAAGCATGTGCAGATAATGAATACCGGTTCTACCGGAAAACGTACCGGAAAACGTACCCGAGAGCTCAATGACATCGAAGTCTAATCAAAGTCCACCTGAGATATAGCGCTTTTATTGCGCTACTGTAATAGCAGATCTTTATGGTAACTGCCTATAGCATCACACCCCCCATGTGTAGAAACAGCGGTCAGCCAACACAAGGTCGACACCATACTCACCTGGAAGTGTGTGGAGGTTACAGGAGATAGAAGAGTGCTTGTTGAGAGCAGGGCAAGTGTCCAGACAAGTAGTAGGATTCTTGGTTATTGTTACAGGAAAATATCTACAGAATATAATAAACCCTATAACAATGTATGAGTCTACTTGAGTCGTACTGCTAAACATAGTGCATATACATGTGCATAATGTACCCTAGAAGATGGAGTCCATATGGTAATTCTATAGGTAATGTTCATAGGTACTGCAAGGCAGCATACAAGCTACGTATCATAAGACTAATAGTGAATGGCATAATTGACTACATCTATACGGACCTGCATAGAGGCTGCGTCTAGTGTTTGAGGGTGAGTTTCAACATAGCATATATCGACAGTTCATTGATTGTATAGCAAGTGCGTCTGGTCGACTCACATCACTGATTAGATACGACTCCTAAGTGGTAATCTAGTTTCAACACTCCCCCTTGCTAAGAATTGTAGCTAAGAAGTATAATTTTTATTGACTTTAAATGGCATTATAGTTTACAGACATATTCCACAGTCTATAGTGAATCAACTAAAGAGAATTCCAAGATTGTCACGGAATTTCTGAAACTTGACAAGTGCAAGATTCTTCATGAGAAGATCTGCGACATTATCATCAGTAGGAACATAGAAGAGTTCTATTTCCTTTGATTCAATGCGTTCTCTGATATAATGATATTGTATATCAATATTCTTGGTTCTTCTTTCTTGAACAGGATTAGATCCCAGAAAGATTGATCCTTGATTATCACCACATAAGGGCAATACAGCGATAGTAATTCCGATCTCAGAAAAGAGAGACTTGAGCCACATAAGTTGTCTACATGAATCAGACAAAGCCATATATTCAGCTTCAGTCGATGAAAGAGCAACTGTTTTTTGTTTGTGAGAAGTCCAGCAAATTGGACCTGTGGCAAGTTTGATAATCATCCCAGTGTGGGATTTTTGATCATCTGGATCTGACGCCCAGTCAGAATCACAATAGGCTAAAAAGCCATGGTCAGATCTACCATAAAATACAAGTACATAGGTAGAAGTCCCAATTAAGTAGCACACAATGTAAAGTGCTTTGGCCAGGTGGTCTGGGTTTGGATTTGCCGAATACTGTGAGAGTTTTATAACAGCATAAGCAATGTCGGGTCGGGTGCCTAGCATCAGATACAATAAAGATCTAATTACAATTTGGAAGCATTGTCTAAGTTTGGCATCTACACGACCAGTGTTTGCATGAGGAACCCAGGATGAGGGCAACATTGTAGGCCTGCCGGCTTCATGTCCAGAAAGTTTACTGCAGCGCAGCATAACTATAGAGTTTTTGAAATAGAAACTCTAGCTATCCTCGAAGCTCTTCTCAAATCGGAAGATAAACTTCTTGGATATAGAATTCATGTGGTCACTGACCACAAAGCATTAGAATTCTTTCTAACGCAACAAAAATTGTCCAGTAGACAAGCTCAATGGATGGAATACCTATCCAGATTTGATTTTGATATACAATATATCAAAGGAATAAACAACAAAGTAGCCAACACATTGTTGCCCTACTACAAATCTGACACAATTCATGAGTATCATGAACCACATGAATATGTAAATGCGGATATATGCATTGACAAAAATCTGGACGATCTTCCACAAGGAAGAGTCAAAGAATTGGCTAAGGAACACTTAGCCAATATAGAATTAAGGCACTCATCACACCTGCGCGGTAAACAGATGGCTCAACATCCAATAGTCAAACCTGTTGAATGACGAGATGAAGAGGCTGCAGAAATGCAAGCCAATGCAAAAATACAGGTACCAAAGGTACCAGTAATAATTCCAAATGAAGAAGACATTAATGTCTTCCAATCACGACCTAGAGGTGTAGAACCTCTAACAATTCTACCTGAAAGGGATGAATTCATTGAAGAAGTCAAGTGGTTATATACCAATGACCCATTATTCTGCAAGGTACTCAGTAACCCTGAGCACCATAAACCATTCTCAGTAGAGAATGGTTTAATCTACACGAAGAATTGTTGCAGAGAAATAGTTCTCTGCATTCCATCTGGCCGAGCGGCCAATGGAAAGAGCTTGCAAGGCATAATAGCCAAACAAGTTCATGAAGTAATCGGTCACTTCGGAGGCCAACAAACCGCCGACTATGTTTGACAATGGTACTGGTGGCCATGGGTCAACGGCAACATCAAAGAATTCTGCAAGTCTTGTGAGACTTGCCAGCAAATTAAAACAAGCAATTGCAAACCAATAGGTTTGCTACATTTCCTTCCGATCCCCATGAAACCATGGGAATCAATTGGAATGGACTTCATCGGTCCATTCCCAGAATCACAAGGATATGATTACCTGTGTGTAGTCCGAATTTGTAGGATGTGTTAAAGGTATTTATACAAAGTGTCCAGACTGGGAATTGAACCCAGGACCTTCTGGTGAAATCCCAAGATGCTCTAACCAACTGAGCTATCTGGCCATGGTTACAACTACTTGGTATCTCATCAATGTAGTGACAGAGGTGCCCTAGTGTCCTCAACCATTATAAGGCATTACATGGATATCTTTTGATCCAACCCCCTAGGTTGATTATATAGACAAGGGCATTTACACATAACACATACATCTCACCATTGTAGGGTGTCAGGATTGATTATCAATCCCAACAGGATGACCTCACGAGTACACCTTATACCTGTGAAAACAACGATAACTGCATTGCAGTTATCATGGATCTTCGTAAAGGAGATCGTGAAATTACATGGACTACTTAAGTCTGTTGTCTCAGACAGAGACTCAAAATTCACGTCACAATGGTGGTGTGAAGTACACCATTTACTAGGAGCAAAGCTCCTAATGTCTACATCATTCCACCCCCAAATGGATGGAATAACTGAACAAGTAAATTGTTCAATTGGCCAAATCCTATGGTCAATGGTCAAAGCAGACCAAAAAGACTGGGTAGAAAAATGGCCAATGATGGAATTTGCATTGAATTCCAGTGTAAACAAGAGCACAGGGTATGCTCCCTTTGAGGTAGATGGAGGGTACATGCCATCCATGGTTCGCGAATACCTGAGCAATGCAAAAGTCTCGCCGGGTGTACACAAATTCACAGATTGTGCCCTTCAGCACCTCTCTGATGCCCACAATAGTCTTATCGAGGCAAGGGTAAAACAAACCTTCCATGCTAATAAGCACAGAAGGGATGAACCCAAAATTAAACTAAATGATTTAGTTTACCTATTGACAAAGAACTTAAATTTGCTGAGGGGGAGGGCTACCAACCTCTTACCAAAATTCTTAGGACCATACCCCGTCGTCGAGGTACACCCCCTAGTAGGGGTGTACCTCGATGACGGGGTATGGTCCTAGAAATCGGATTGCCAACAGAGTTGGCAAAGCATGGAATACACAATAACTTCCACGTATCGCTAATATGCAAGCATCATCCTAACGATGATGCATTATTCCCTATGCGCTCTGTAGCAGAGCCATACAATTTTGGCGAACCATCCACAGTGGAATGGTTAGTCGATGAAATAATCGGACATCATTGGGATGGCCAACTCGGAAAAATACTATTCCATATTAAATGGAATCTTGGTGATACCACCACAGAACCGTACACAACATGTAAGGACCTAGTCACTCTAGATAGATATCTAGAACTTCAAGGCATCAACGACTGGCAACGACTTCCACGGACGACCGGTTAGGTCTCCATTCTGGCAGTCAAAATATTCTATATGATAGAATCACACAGAAGCAACGGTATTTGCTTCTTTTAGTAAAAGATTGCCCCAACAATCACATTTGGTGGCTGTGCCTTATGTACAACCACAATCAGGATGTTGTGCCTATAAAAAGGAAAAGAAAAATTTATCTTTCCCAACTTACTCTTTCACCATCATGGAGAAAGACACGCCGTTGAAAGACAACAAAACACTGTCACTGCCTCAGCAGCAACAACAACAAAATGATGGCGCTGGGCAACCAGCGCTATCTCCACCTTCCATACCGGCTCAACTGAGCAATCAATTGATGCCTAATCAACAAACAGTTGGCGCATTGACAAACCCGCCAGCACAGTGAATGCATATCCTGCTGAACCAGCGGGATTACAACAAGCCAGTAACATGGCAGGTACGGGGTCATCATCGATGGCTTTCAACCAGGTATCCAACAACGTTGGACACCAGTTATCATGGACATTCCACCCTAATATAAGGTGTCGTCTTCACGAGATTTTGAACATGGGGATTTGTCCTCATTGCCAAAACTTCTTCCAGCATTCGACAGAGGCATTCACCTAGTTGGACTGCCACTGGTAACGCTCAAGAGGAGTACTACCGGCAACACCATCAACACAATGTGTCGAACAATAGGGCTGCTCAATTCTTGCATCGTTTCATTTCGCCCGCCTCACATCATTTTGCAACGCCAAGATATTAGTTTCCAATGATTGGCCATACAGTGTAGTGCTAGTAGATTCTGAATAAACCTGTTTTTTCCCCATATTTCCGTGGCATCCTATACCTTGAAAGTTGTATTTTGCATGGTAGGACACTACTTATATGCCTGGAAGTAATTTTACTAACTAGAAAATTATTAAGGACCCTGTCCAAGCACTTTTAGATGCAGCAAAGACATTGGAAGATCAAGACGAGAGGTTGTCAAAATCGCCTCAACGTCAACCTCTAACAGAGACTCAGCAGCCTACACAGACTGTAGGCAAGCGATCAGCTTCTCCGAGTCCCTCTCCCAATGCCACAAAACCAAAAAAGCCCAAAAAGGAGATCAAAAAGGAACCAGGAAAAGGGCACTGGTCTGACACAGAAGCCGCAATGCTATTCAAATTTATTCTTGGCCCAGACAGAGACAGTAAGTGGGAGACCCTTCAAGTCCATCCAAAGAGAGTTTTTAAAGATGTACGTGCTTGCAATTCAATGTACATTGTATTCTGATTCATTTCTGTTTATTAGGCTGCCGCAGAGGTCAAAACCCGCGATTTGGCAGCCTGCGAAAGCTTTTATGGTCGCTCTGTGAAGCTCTACAGGGCCATCCATGCAATTCACAAGATTACTGGGGGCGGAGGCGATGCTGACAAAGATGAAAAGGAGGGTTTCAAATGGAAGATGGCCCGTGCAAAGGACTTGGGAGAGGAAATTGGTTCTTTGACTTTCGAGAAGATGAAGAAATGGATGGATAAAGGCTGGTACCAGCTATTTGCGGATCGGTATGTCAGTCATTTCCTTTCTCGTGCATAGCGCTCACATTTTATTACAGTCTCAATAGTAATCCCAAGACTGAGCGCATGCTGAACATTAGTTCCGCATCAGACATCTCTCCACTCAAGCCTGAAGCTTTCCGTGCTGGAAATGTTTCTTGCTCTGAAAGTATGCTGGATTTGACAACCATGGATGATTTGGATGACAATAACATAGTATTGCCCAAGTTGGAGAAGGTCGCAGCACCCAAAACACCTGCCAACAAAGTTAACACACCCACAGCTAAGCCTGCCAGCACCTCTCGTGCATCCCGTGCGCGCGACCAATTCCAAGAAACAACAACTTCGATCACATCTTACTTGAACAATAAAGTAGGGCTTGACGAGAAGAAGCATCAACTGGAGGAGCGGAGACTTAAATTGCTTGAGGAGAAGGAGCAGGTGAATTGTGCAAGGGAGCTGTTGACGGATCCCTTCATTACAGATGAAATGCGGACTGAACTTCAGAGCTTTATTTTCTCTACTATCGTTAAGAAAAATTAGCCTTAGTTTTAGTAATTCATATCTTTTTCTAATCATATGTGGTTATACAAATGAGCAGGAAACACTTGGTCTAGGATTTCGATTTGCATACAGTAACCAGCTTCACGAAGTGAGGCATCTGTTTCTCTGTCTGGGTTATTTGGAAGCCCATCAATGACTGCTGTTTCATATCCATCACCATCACGAAATAAGTTATCATCCTGAAGAATAATCTGCCAGATGCTCTCTGGATGATCGCTGTGAAAGATACACATGTTATGCAATATCATAAGAGCTTCAATGACACGGTAGATGCAAGTGACATCTTCATGTGGTCCCATACAGCGGAGTGAAGGAAAGCGACCCTTTAGCTGCCCAAATACATGCTCTACACTGATACGAACAGACAATAGCTTGTAGTTGAAGTTGCGCATCCGTTTACGGTCACGTGGCGTAGCTTTTGCAAGTTCAGGCTCACTGAAAGGTCGCACAGTGTATGGAGAGGAAGGGTATCCTGTGATGCAAAGAATGAGAGAACATTATCACATTTTCATTGTAAACACACACCTTTATCAACCAAAACATAATAGCCATCGGGAAGATAAGTTGCACAATGTTTCCAGAAGTGTGATTGCTTCCAGATCCTTGAATCGGTCACAGCTGCAGGCCATCCAATTTTGTACGATGTAATCCTTGTGCGGTGGTCAACAGTGGCTTGAATGGCAGCCTAAAGGAGTACATACATTAGAGCAACAATGACAGACAGGAAATTAGCCAACGTACCCCAAAAAAATGCTTCCGGCCCATGTATTGTGTCCCGTTTTCCAAAGGCTTTTCGTCAAACCGAATCAGCGATCCATCACCACTCCCACAGCATTGAGGAAAGCCTATCTGCTCTTCAATTATCCTACTTGTTTCTTGCAAGTCTTCAAAGCAAGGAAACCCAATGTAGGGAAGCTTAATATAACATTTACACCACTATAAGCTTTAAAAACCTCACAGCCATACATTTTATGTACACGACCTTGTACACGACCTTGTAACATAAGTAAGCCTAATAAGGGCATGTAAAGTCGTGACTCCGCCATACAAATAACTCGTTCCATTGTTCTCTGTTGTTCTCCAATAATCATAAGTGGTTGATGTATGAATAAACTCTCGCTCAACTGTTCAAGCTGCTGTTTGGCTTTGAGAATGTCTCCGATTCGGAGGCACAAGAGACTACCATCTCATCTTCAATAGATACAGTTAATAACTCATACATTGGATACATATTTTAAGTCTCGAGTAGTAGTGTGCAGTGTATAGCAATTAGTAAGGTTGTCTATGTAGTCTATAGGGCTAAATACTATTTCGTGAATACGCTGAACGATGAAGAGAGCTGTGGATGGAGCGTGGGAACGTACCGGAAGTGTTTGCCGGTGCTTCCGCTCGCTGTTCTAAACAGTGAACACAGGATGAAGACAATTTCTTATCAAGTGCGGACCTCACGGAAGCTCATGAGGATATAGAATCGTTCCTCCTCAAGCAAAAATTACACGCAAATACACGGGGAGTAGCTTGAAACACCTCTCCTTTGTAAAGGGATACAGTGCAGCTCATGCTCACGAGACAAAACAGTGTTCTCAAGAAGTAAAAAATTTACCTATGGGCTTGATATACTGGAGATAGATTTTTAGTATGCTATATTAAGATAATATGGCAAACTTAGACTTATTGAACAAGTTTAGCAGTTTCAAGTGTGTAATAGGTCTTTAAGGATCAATGTACAGTACAACGACTCAAATGAATGTAAGTAAGGTCGTGTCAAGATCATCAGACCACTTAAGTGTGGCCAAATTTAATGGATAATAGAAGGCTATTATACACTGTCCTACTGGCCAAGCTTGAAGGCCATAGTACAAGTCTTCCTTGCTTGACCTTGTTGTTTTAGATGGTGAGCACGAGTTTTACCCCATCCATTTACAAAGGAGAGGGTGTTTCAAGCTACTACCCGTGTATTTGCATGTAATTTTTGCTTGAGGAGGAACGATTCTATATCCTCATGAGCTTCCGTGAGGTCCGCACTTGATAAGAAATTGTCTTCATCCTGTGTTCACTGTTTAGAACAGCGAGCGGAAGCACCGGCAAACACTTCCGGTACGTTCCCACGCTCCATCCACAGCTCTCTTCATCGTTCAGCATATTCACGGAATAGTATTTAGCCCTATAGACTACATAGACAACCTTACTAATTGCTATACACTGCACACTACTACTCAAGACTTAAAATATGTATCCAATGTATGAGTTATTCACTGTATCTATTGAAGATGAGATGGTAGTCTCTTGTGCCTCCGAATCGGAGACATTCTCAAAGCCAAACAGCAGCTTGAACAGTTGAGTGAGAGTTTATTCATACATCAGCCACTTACGATTATTGGAGAACAATGGAACGAATTATTTGTATGGCGGAGCCACGACTTTACATTATTTGGCTTACTTATGTACAAGGTTGTGTACAAGATCGTGTACATAAAAGCATGTATGGCTGTGAGGTATGTAAAGCTTATAGTGGTGTAAATGTTATATTAAGCTTCGGGAAAACTGGAGGTGAGCGGGAGGCAGCGAAAACTCGAGGCGGGAGGTGCATACGCGTGATCTCGGTACTAACTTTCCGGTACTCGGGAGATATCTTACATCAAAGTCCATGCAAAATATAGCGCTTTTATTGCGCTACTGTATAATAGCGGATCTTCATAACAACTGCCTATGCCATCACACCCCCCATGTCAAAGGCTACTATCTAGGCCTACTGGGCATATGAGGTGCATGACATACCTCAATACCGAATGAAATATACGGTCTGGAGCAAGTAAACAACACTGAAAGAAATCCGAAGGTTTGGGAAACTGATTGTAAGGACCACGACTACCATCTCCAGTTAGACTGCTTGCTAGGTCCATATAGCTCAGGCCCAGAAGCTCCAGAAGACCTGCAGCACCATATTCATCCAATTCCAGATCCTCTTCCCAAGTTTCCTCCTCTCCATCCCACTTGAAACGAGTATCTTCCTCCAGTAGATCACCCAACTCTTCTTCTTTGTTGTTCACCTTGGCGGTCCCTGAATCTTCCTGTAAAGTCGAAGAAGCAAAGAGAATAAGTGAGGCTACATCTGAGAGCTCTTTCTGGAGCTCTGCGATAGTCATTAAGAGGGGAAACTTATTTCAATGGCTACGGTACAGAGTACACAGCCCGGACCGGCATCAGACGCCACTATCTTGGTCAAATCTTAGTCATTGTGAAATGATGTGAGGCAGGCGAAATGAAATGATGCAAGAATTGAGCAGCCCTAATAAAAGCAAATCAGCGGTGCAGCTGGCTATCCAGCTTGGCACCGCTAGCCATGACTTATCATCTCTTACGAGACGGTATACTGATTTACAGCATGACTAAGACAACACAGCGCGTGCACGCGAAATTTGCAGCCTCCAAGAGAGGTGCGACATATATTCAGACGAGTTGGAGGGATACTGCCGGTGTTTGTCCACAAGACATGGCCATGGCTCTCCTCGTTACAAGGAGGAAAGCCAGTCTGGTAAACACCGATGGGTAGAAGCTCCAGCTTCTACCGTATTCTTGTCTAACAACAACTCAGTGTCATTCGACATTGATACACTGCCAAGATATCAGTATTTTTCTGCCATAAAAGGCTAGGAAATATATTACATTTTTCAGTTCATTTTGCAGTAGTTTTGTCCCCTGTAAAATATCATGTTTTGCATCTGTGAAAGGTATGGGAAAATAAAACCTTTTTCGGCGCTTGTTCCACTGGAAAAAGTACATATTTTACCAAATCTATTTCCCTTGAAATATTTGTGATTTCTCCATAATTTTTACCTTTGTAAAAGCTTTGTTTTGACCTTTGTAATATATTGGCTTTTTCAAAAGATTTTACTTAGGAAAAATATGCTGCGAAAAGAAACGGGTGATGAACGTTCCTTTGACCCGTTCATCAATATGCTGTGAAAAGAAATGGGTGCTGAATGGGTCAAAGAAATCCTTTGTCCGGGCCGGCTGGCCCGGCCGTAAAATAAATCCTTTTTCACAAGAAAAATACAATATTTTGCCACTGTTATAAAACCATTTTTTCAGTGGCAAAAAATGTAGAAAAATAACAAATATTTCCGGAAAAATAACTAGTGTAAACTATGTTATTTTACAGGTGAAAAAGGACCTATTTTCCCACAGCTTTTTCCTCTGAAACAAATTATATTTTGCAGGGGAGAAAAACACTGAAAAATCAATGGAAAAATGTTATATATTTCCTTGCCTTTTACGGAGGCAAAATATTGATATCCTGGCAGTGATAGTAGCGCAGGTCCAATGAACCTGGATCCATCAATGACAGGAGCACCTGCTCTGTCTTCTTCCTACACAGGAGCGGTACTTAGTACCAATCCTGCTTTGTCTTCCACCATTCCTCCTGAAACTCAGAAGGATGCTCCGGCAGTACTGCCAGAACTCCCTCATCGAAGGAGTGATGGTGGCTACTTTGCCACTGATGGCCGGATTTGCTATGGCAAAGATGCCAATCTCATCAAAGTCAATGACAATTGACAACTTCCCATTTCATATGGGATTCACACCGCTTGCAAGGCTACCCTTGCTAGAGCAGAAAATCTTATATTCCTGGCTAACAGCCGAGAAGTCATCTGGTATCTGAGGATACTTTGTGAACCTACGTTTGCGGGTAGACATGGGTACAACACCTCACAGCATTGGACTCTATACTGGGTCTTAGACCAGGAAGTCCAATCTCTCCAAAGAGGAGACCTAACTCACATAGGTGAGTTACAACGAACTCTGCTTGTCAACTGGTTCGAACCAGTTTTCATATCAATTGCCCATACTGCTAAGCAGGACAAGGCTGCTGGCATCACTGCTGGCACGCTGGATGGAGAAAACTCTGCCCAAAAGAAGAAAAAAGGGAAAGGCCATATGAAGCCCGCCCCTGTAGGATGGTCCAGCAGTACTACTGCCGGACCCTCATCCATTCAAATGGCTCCTGCAGGCTCTGCACCATGAGCTGAACTCTCACTACTGTCTCGAAATGGTACAGCTGATGCCGGGCAGCATATCTCGTCACCCCACAAGGGCTGACAGTGCGCCCTTTGGGCATCGTGTACCATGAAGATGGTGCAGTAAGCGAGTGTTCCATTCGTGGACGCCAGGTAATCAATACAAGGCAGCCTGATCCGCCTCCTGGAACCCCTCTGGATGTATTGTCCAGATACTTGCTTTTGGCGGCAGAGGTTATCCTCTGTCACCATTATTATCGCCATTTAGTGGCTACAGGGCAGATTACAATCGCCTTGCCTCCTCCGCCGTGAATGTTGTTTGCTAATTACCTCAATGGCACCATTGATGATGTTGCCTGATTCTTTGCTGAGCAAGGAATCTCTGTTGCCGACCTCGAAGATTCTGCTTTGTATGCAGCCACCTGGCTGCAAACATTCAACCCATGTCACGCAGAAGCAGCATTAGCTGCTTCTATACTCAGGGGGCGCATGCCCCCTCATCTTTGTCTCCCTGCTGGGATCAACAATCACTATTGTACTCTTACAGGTACAATAGACCCGGCCATCACAGATGTCCAGCTTACTCTAACGGTGGTGCCTATGGCACCGCAAGTGTTCAACCCGCCACCTGTGCCCGTGCCACAGGCTTCATCTATTGCATCAACTTTGTCGATGACAACTAACATTGCTGCTGGAGCCACTGCTCCAGCTCCTTCTTCATCTGGACCTGCTCCCGCAGGACCTCCTTCATCATCTGGAGATATGTCTCCCCAGATGGATGAATCTGAGGGATAGTCCCCCCAGTAATACATCTTACTGGGGATTTATCCCATCATATTGTTCAATTAGTACCCTAGGTACTAATCTAGTGGGGGAGGGTGTAATGCCTCCTCCCCATCTTGCCTGATTCCCTTCCAGCCACGCCTTATGGCGCGGCCTTAACTTTTGTTCCATAGCGACTCTTATCTTATCTTATCACATGATTAGATATAATTTCTATTCTATTCATTTCAATTACTATAACTAGTCGAATTACATAAATTACTGTAGTTCTTCTACACTATGAGTACACAATTGCATAGCCTTTGTTGTGCTCTTTCGTGTGAACGTAAGACTCTTGCCTAAGGGTGTTATATCTGTAGATGAGGTCTCGCATTAGAGATGGGCATGAATGCCCATTCGTGGTGCAAATATGGAGCTTCAAAAGTCCATATTTGCACTTGAATGACTTACCAACCAGAATGCCCATTCATGGAAGGGGTCATTTGAATGACATGAATGGAGAATGTCTGACATTTGAATGCCTCGAATGAAGTATTTGAATATATTCAAATATTTGTGAATGTTCACGAAAGTATCCAAACAAAAATCACTCATGGCGGCCCTTTAGAAGGTGCCCCCACAGCCAATGTTACTTCTTAAGGCCCTGCACTTCCATTACTAATATATCTTTGCACTTCCATTACTAATATATCTTACCCATAATCAATACTTACAATACTTACAGTCCAATTTATACTATCTACACCTTACCTGAGTGACAATCCAGACCTCAGTTGCCGGTCACCTTACCACTGTGCGCTAACGCGTGCAATCGATAAGAAAGCCACTGCTAGCATACCACTGCGCTGCCCACCGGATTTTGGCCTTTGTGGATGCCCGTTGACGCGTTTTCTGACCATTCAATGATGTATGTTGACTGCCAGCGGCTCCCTCTTCTGTTTTATAAGCCATGAGGAAAGAAAAAGAGTATGTGTGCAGGGCTCTGTGCATCTGGTTGCAAGACTTGGCATCACATCAAAATCACATCAGACGAGGTTTCGACTTTACTTATTATAGGAATTTGAAACTTGAAGTTCACGTTGAGTTCAGGGTGAACTTGCTACTGAACAGAGCCTAAAGTCCCGCAACTTTGTTTCCTTCCCCATCCCTCCCAAGGTAAGTACTGTCATAAACAGTAGTGCATTTTTATGTACCTTCATGTAAGTATTCTATTAATGTAATAGGTAGTTACTACTGTTATAATAGGTATGGTGGGGCATTGCGGAGCCTCATAAAAGGTTGCGTGCATGCATGTATTGTACCAACTTGTTCATGTGATTAGTGCCGTTACTATCATAGTTATACTCACCCTACATATTACAGCTGGTTGCGGTGCTGTATCAATATTAAAAAGCTGCCCTAAGTTGATGTACTAATTGAAGAATATTCACGAATATTCGTGAATATGGGTGACAAATAACCTACATACCCAAATGCACATTTGTGGTGCCATAAGCATTCATATTCAAATGCCGAATGCGAATACATTCGAGTATATTCATGCACATGCCTCATTTGTGCCCATCTCTAATCAACTCTCTCTCTGTACCAGAATAAACTCTATCTTAACCATAATAATTTAGGCGCATGCTGACTGATGGTGGCAGGAAGTCTTCATTAAGCGCCCACTGACCATTTTTGAAGAATTGAAATAGATCGCACACTTTTAATCATTACTTCAATAGAGAGTGCCAGCTGGTTGCTCTCCAGAAATATTATTTAGAGCATTCTGCAATTGTCCTGAGGCCTTCAAAACTAGTAAAAATTTGACCGTAGCTTCCTTTGAGGGGTTGTACCTCCCAACTTACTGCTCGGTGCTGCTGCCCACGCAGCCCGGCACTAATGTATGAGCATAGAATTCCCTGGCTTGCCTGTGTCCATGGTGTCAACTTAGAACATAAATTGAATGTGAATTGGCACAGAAAGTTGGGTGGACTGTGCATGCAAAACCTGATGAACACTTGTATTCCATAGACCCAATGACACACTGCTGACATACACTCATTTTTGGTTTATGGGCAGCAAACACTGTGAGAGGAGCGGCCCAGGAGATAAATAGCGGGATGGGAAGGCACTATAGAACTAGTGTGCGCAGGTAGGTGAAGAGTCGAAGACAGCGGGATCTGTGCGGGTGTGGGCTGCAATTAATGATGACAGCAGGACTGCAGGCGGGCAGTGTTCAATAACAATAAGCGAGCTCAGGCCTGCTCAGGTTAAGCACTGAGTTCTCTTGGCAAATTGATGTAATTATTTGCTGAAACATTGTTGTACTGGTTTTATGTAGCTTACATGAAGGTCCTGCGTAATCTCGTACCCCAGATGTACGGAAATGCGGACCGCTATGCAATAAATACAGACATAAACATCGAACAAATAAATGAACAAACAACCGAGAGTTTCCTAAACATCTGGTGCATTCTGACCGTAAGGGGGCCGAGCAGTACATAGCCACCTTAGCGTGACAGGTTGATGCCCAGCAGCCTGCGCCTCAATGAATAATAAACTTGAGATCTTGCGACTTGTACTAGCAGTGGCCATATGTAGCTTCCTTTAATTGATTACTATGCATCCTCACATAGAGAACCATAAACAATACTATGCGAAATCTCAACAAAAGGCTCAAACTGCCACTGACTACAACTCAGAATGGACATTATTCTTGGTAGACTTGGACTTATTTCTTTTCATTACCAAAAGCAAATGTTTTATCCCCATTTTGCCTTTAAATTTACCACTGGATATGTTGGAAGAGGATGGGGCAGGTATATGTCACAGGTATGTCACTGTGGCTATGTTGTGCTCAGCCCCCTTACAATCAAAATGCACCAGATGTCTACGACGCAGCTCTGATGTTTGTTTTGTGTTTGGCAGATTGTTTACATCTGTATTTATCGCGGCAGAGCGGTCCATGTCGTGTACATCTGGATATGAGATTAGGTCCTGCGGACTCTAACCTTATCCAAAATAATAATAACTGGAATTATTCACAGAAATACTTGCAATGTAGGGAAAGTCTCAAATCCAGGGGAGGGGGCCTGGCATGTGGGGCCCATCTTACCAGGCTTGCATCTATTACTATCACTCCCGTAGTGTTTCAAAATTTTTTGAAAAGCACGCTGCAAATGCCTTTAACCTCCCTCGATGGCCACCAGATTTAGAGGGAATAGAGGATGGTATTGAACAAAACTTTCTATCTACTTTTTATTATCCAATTTTATGCTATTCTAACGGAATTTGATTCTAAAAACACTGGCAACATAGAAAAAACTAGTATACATTCATTTCCAGAGCATACTTAGTGAGATCAGCGACAGAATAACCTTCAAAGAACATTTTGAAACACTACGGGATTTTGAAACACTGTGGGAATGATAGTAGAGTCGTTCAAAGCTAGAGCAGCGTCGCTAGCAGCGGCAGCCGCTTGCTTATAAATGTCACCCTGTCTTAAAGTAGAAGTCACCTTTGATGTAACACTCGGAGTGCCCACTTACCCTGACCCATGGCCACGGCACGCTATGTGATTATGAATAGTTCCAATGTACATACTTGTACATAAGTACCTCGAATAAAGAACTTTTAAACAGTTCCAACATACCTCAAATAGATAGCCCTTTAAACAAGGCCTGAGTGTCTCATAGAATTACACTAGAAACCTGATAGAAACATGTCCATACAGGACTTTATAAGTTTTTGGAGAGCTCTATCCGGAATATTGAGGTCCCAGGATTTAGATTTGGTCCATTTACCAGCTGTTGTAGACTATATTACCAGTAAAAACCATAAAATCAACGAGGTAATACACAAATCTACACGAATCAGTGCAATAGGTCACGTAGTTACTACTGGTGACGCTTTGTGACTCTAAGTACATGTAAGCAAGCGGCTGCCGCTGTCAGCGACGCTGCTCCAGCTTTGAATGACCCTATTGATTGGTGTGATGACGAGGTGATACGCTGGGTATGAGATTAGGACCATACAAATCTGTTTCAACTTCAATTTTCTTCCGGACTTCGGTTGAAAATATTCTTGCGTGAGTATTTTTTCGACATCCTCACGCAGCATCACGTCGGGATCAATACTACCTCAGTCCAATATATTGTTGCATGAGTATCTGTCGACGTCCTCACGTAGCCTCACGTCGGGATCAGTACTAGTACCAGATCTTCAATATGGTTTGTTAAACTATATGGCGCAATGCATACGTGCGTGGGCCCCAGTGGGACCACGCTGGTTCCTCCTCCCATCTTTCCTTGGTCTCACGAGGGGGAAACTTGAGCTAATAATATGAATTTTGAAAAAAAACTTGCCATGAAAATTTTATCCTTGAGTGATTTTCCTTAGCTCTTAACCCCCTGATAACGAAATATTTTCGTTTACCTCTCACCGTACTAATGCCAACTCTAGCAGTCTGTCGGTGTCCTTTATGCGCAGATAGCATGCATCCGTATGGTCAGCTTATTCCTGACTCTACGCATCGCACTCATCTATGAACTTATGGGAACGGCACTCAATACGGACAGCCTCCTGCCACCATCCCTTCTTCGTCGTTTCAAGCCACCGCACCATCACACCTTCCTCTAGTTCTCCCTCTTCAGGCCACGTACCTGTGGCCAACCCTGATGTAGTGAACTCGGAAACTCATAATCCATTTTCGATCATCGAGGAGGAAGTAGTTACACGGATGTTTGCCGTTTCTCAATCTGTCACCCCGCTGTCCTTTATCAACCCTCCGAGCAAAAATACCCCCTTCATGCTCCCTGATCCCGAATCTTTGACAGAAGCAAACATCGGGTACTTTGCTTTGCGTTCCAGAGAGTTCGGCAATCGAGATTTTCTGGAGCATGAAATTTGGCTCTGCACTCTGCTATCAGAAATACGGATGATGCAGCGGGGGGTGGATGGTAATGGGGATGGAGACGATGCCAGTAGGTTAGAAGATAGAGTGATGGATGCTCTTGTCGATTTACATCACCATAAAAAGAGACAATGGGATGAACAGGCGGACCCGCTGGGAGCTCCAATTGTCGATAATCCGATTATCGAGTCGTAAGTTGACTATAGCACTACACATGACTCTTTTATAGTACTTATTCTTGCCTTCTCAGGGGCCTACTTTCGCTTAAACACTCGGTTTTCCCCGGTCCTTGAGACTGTATATCTAGCAGTGGCAATCTGCTATCTTGTTCTTCGAATTCCAGTTTGTGATGTGCGAATCATACTGGCATCCTACCGCAGTATATTACGAGCCCTGAAAAGCCTGGATACAGTCCAGGAAGTCCCAAAGGATGTACACACTGTCATCGCTCACTACAATCTTACCCCCCACTGTCACGCTTACGTTGCATGTCCGAAATGCTACAAACTAAACGAGGAGTCGTACACAGCTACAAAAAGCTTGGATCAATGTCAGGATTGTGCCACGGTGTTGTGGCGTGTCCGCAAAATTGCCACTCGCAGTTATATTGTCCCTATCAGAAAGCAACTTTTCCAAGACTTTAAACAGTGGCTTGGAAGGATGCTTAGTGTTCCAAGTTTTGAAGACGTTATTCAGAACCATCTATCAACATCCCACTCATCTGGTGACGGCACACAGAACGATATTCGAGACTTGCCCGTCTTTAATATGATCCCTAGACCTGATGGGAAGCCGTTTATGTTGACCGATCCGGGTTCACAAGACCTATGGTTAATGTTCAGTCTAGGAGTTGATGGCTTCCATCCTTTTCATCAGCGTACTGCGCATGCATCAATCACTTCCACTGCCATATACATGACATGCGTGTCGTTGCCAGAACATCTCCGGTATAAAAGGGAAAACATGTTCCTTGTGACTGTCATGAACGGAAAACCTGTTCACGAGAGTCTCAGTCACGCTTTAGATTAGGTGGTCAATGCGATACTTACCTTTTGGCAGGGTATCTTATTCGCAAAGACTTTTAAATATAGCTTTGGGCGCAGGGTATCTGCAGTCCTGGTTCCGGTTGTATGTGATGCAGATGCAGCTCACCCAGTATCGGGTTTCCCCTCTCATTCCCACACTTTCTTCTGTACGCGCTGCCTGCTGCGTAAAACCGATATTAACAATCTTGATATTGACAGCTGGCCTAAACGTGACATCATTGAACATCGACGTCGGGCACTTGAATGGCTCAATGCCAGTCCTGCCGAACTCAAAAAGATTACGAAGGAGTATGGAGTGCGTTACACACCTTTATTACGTCTTCCATATTGGGATGCAATTGCCTATACGATTATTGACAGTATGCATATGGGACTGTTGGGCCTTTTTGAAACTCACATTCACAATATATGGGGTATCAAAGGTGATGCTGGTGGCAGAAAAAAGGTCACCAGAGACAAACTTGTATTGCCCAATTCTACTCTGCGTGCAATATGGGATCGTATTTGCGACACTACTGATCTGAATGCTCTGCAACTTTGGCTCACCAAGAATTTGGACAAGGACACTGTTTTGTATCTGTGCTCAAGCATTCCAGATATGAGGGTGGCAAAAGTCGGCAACAAGGACAACCTGATCAAATCTTTGGTGGACTGGGTATGGCCTTTCCATTTCACAATATTATATTCTGACAAATTATTTAGAGCTCAGTTGATTGTGCAAAAATTCCAACTATTCCCCCGCTGCAGTATCCATCTAGCGAACAAGAGACGGGGCATGGCAATAGGAAACGAAAAGAAACCGTATGCGTGTATTATTATCCCTTGAGATGTAGCTAACAGCTCAGGGCTAGGATTCTCACTCGCGTAGTTCATCGCAGTCACGTGGTTCATCTGTCACTTCCGAATCCGATGTTTCTGTGTCTGGATCAACAGGACTACCCGAAGCTGACACAGTGCCCCACATAGATCAGACCACTAGAGGAATGTTAGAACCTAGATTCGAGACGATAAAGAGTGATCTCGAAGATACCCAGAATATGGAGCCCACCTCGAAAATCCTTCCCCACAGTCTATCACTAGGTTTCCTTCAAGCAATGTGTGACTTGAGTATCAAGTTTCGTGTTAAGCAACCCGGGCATACCGGATGAAGCGATACTAAAGCTCAGTTGAGGGAACGTCTGGATATATGGGTAAATGAAACTTTGCCTATGCTGAACTGCACTAATTCAGGAGTTGTAGCGACGCAACTCCCGCGCCTCTAGAAACGTGCCTCTGCCCAATACCAAGGAAAGTTATGACAGTGAAACACTTACGCTGCAGAGGCAAAGATTTGAAGAAGACCCGACATACAGTTTCGGCAGAAATGCTCAGCAGGTAACTAAACCTATTCTTACTCAACTGTGTGAAGAGTATATGATACCTGTACCTGCAACTGGAACAAAAACAGATTTGGTAGAACGACTGCTTCTTTGGGTAAATATAGCTTCTAGATATTGCTCTGTTCCACTCTAACAAGTGTTCAACTTTCTAGCGCAATGAATATCATAGCCACATCAAAGTCACTGAGACCTGGACTCATACAGTCATTGATGACCAACTGAGACAGGAAGTCAAGACCGATATGCAGCGTACAATTCTTCCCACTTGGATGAATGCAGCACCTCTGGAGTGGGGGACGCCTAGTGGGGGACAACTCAGTGCCGACCATTGGAACATACATCAGGAAAAGCCATTTTTGCCTAGGTGACCCCGAGTGGCCTCAAGCAAACTAGGTGACCTATGAATCCTATGGCAACCTAGGAATTTGGGCTCGTCCCTTGCCATTCAAGGCTCTTGAGGATTCCCTAGGGTATCCTAGGCAAACCCAGGTTTGCCCAAGTGTTCCCCAGGAGCACCTGGGCAAACCTGGGCAAACCTAGGCTTGCCTAGGGAATCCTCAAGAGCCTTGACTGGCAAGGGACGAGCCCAAATTCCTAGGATGCCATAGGATTCATAGGTCACCTAGTTTGGTTTAGGCCACTCTGGGGTCACCTAGGCAAAAACAGCTTTTCCTGATGTACTTTGCTCCATTCACCTTGTGGTTACCCTTATCCGGGTATGGGCTTACGACGAGGATACCACAAAGCTGCCCTACCTTTACAACTTCACTCATCCAGTCAAAGGGGTCCATATACTCTTTCTTCGCTCGACGTCCCCGGCGCTGATTGAACAATACACGAGCCATATGCTGGAATATCTGAAGGGCCTATTGCAGTTGTTTCCGGATATCCAGCTTGCTCCAAATCATCACTACAGTTTACATATGGGAGAGTTTATGGAAAGCATGGGTCCAAATCACTCCCGAAACACTTTCGCCACTGAACAAATTAATGGGTACCTGCAGGACACTGACACCAACCATATTCAAGGTATACATATTTGCTTTCTGGGTATCTTGGCTGAAACTCTACAACAGGTCAGACCGAGAACACCATGCTAATATTGTACGGTCGCTGTGACTCTCTTGAACTGTTATTGAATACTCGCGTTGAACTACGGGAGTCTGTATCAGAGGTTCTGGAAGTAATGGAAACAATCTCTGCTGAAGATCATCGCGGAATGTTTGCAGATTCAGATCTCTCAGCCTGGGCGGCAACCAAATTCAAATCAACATCTTCCAGCCTTTCCAGTACTGAATTACAGGATGTGCACCAATATCTTTGTGCCCGTTATCAGATTAATTATCCGGCAAGTATCGTAACTTCCCAAGTGGCAGAAGTGGATGGGGTGGCTATCGGGAGAATCATCTACTCGCCAATCAAACGACAGCACCGAAACTGTTCAGTTATTATTGAGCCAGAGTCAGGCGTATATTATGCTGCTCTAATTCAACGTCTCTTCTACCATTCTCATATAGATCCCAGCAACCCCACTGTACCGGTATCTGAGCCTTATATGGCTGTGGATATTGTGGACTGTATGGAAGATAAAATTCAGGACTGGTATCGTCATTTCCAGCTTGGGTGGCTCTGTCCTGACCCAGAGGATCCCTCGACTAAACTATGGCGGAGAGTGCTACCGCTTCAATTTGCAAAGTCGCACTTCGTGAAAACAGCGTTCAAAATACAAGATCAGCCTGTCATTCATGTGTATCCAATACCTAAAGTAAGTCGTAGTTTGCACTCGTTCATTTCCGACTGTTGTATTCCTGGTTTTCAGCTATTCAACGGTGTGGAAGGTAGGCCAACCATCAGCAAGTTGGTTTAGATGGTTTAGATATCGGTACGCAACCGTCCTCCCGATATTCATGATACTCTTTACTGATTCGGACAGGAATCGGAGGTCTTTGTATGGTCCTCATCACCATACCATTTCGTCCGGGCAGTTCATGCGACGATACATTATAGAGTACTTATTTATTCGTTATGCAGCTAGCATGAGCTATTGGTGCCGCTCTATTTCATTGGTGCATTAGTTCTTGTTCCAATAAGGACATCAAAGATGTCGTTACGGAAATTAGTAGGGTGAGTGCCTGCGCTAAAGTATAGGTGAAAGCTCGAGTATAGTCGAAACGCTCACCGAAGGTATCAATACAGAGCATCGGTATCAGAGCCACCAGGATACACTTGATTCCTCCGATTGATAACTATCCCACTGGGTGGTTTTTTCTATCTCACATAATATTCGAGTTGAACATGCGTCCAGTAACTGACAGCAAATCCCTTGTTGGATGGCACACTTTTACAGCTTTCACATTAAGTAACAGAACATCTAGTCTTAGTGATGGTTATTTAATCGGAAATGAGACAATCTATTAGCAACGCTTCCAGTCCTTTTCTTCCAGATTCATTTTTGAACGACCGTGGGTATGGATGCCCCCACCAGTTATGTAGTCCATTAGAAGTTCCAATCCTACCCTGTACTGATTCTGTAGACTTTCACTTGTCCCCGATGCTTTTTCCAAAGGTCGCTGCTTGGTTGAGCTCCTGCTCCTAGACTAGGCACTATTACTCACTGCATTCAATGTTTCACTTCTTCGGCTATCTGACTCTGAACGCTTTTGATCATATAGACGGAGTAAGCATTGCTTAAGACCTTCTGGTAAATCTTTTCCAAGCAATGAGTCACGGAAACTGAATGATTAACGGTGAGGCAAAAATTGGACCAGATGTGAGTAACCAACCTCGAGTGGACACTACTACGTCCATCGAAATCTACACCCGTTTTGTCTTCCCGATAAGAAGCTTGACTAGATCCAACTTGATTCTTGAACTCTGAGCATTTTTTGCATGCAAGTCCAGTTCAAGGTTCATTTGAGCTTATAAGGAAATACATGCACGGAACTGATTTTGGACCTCGTCTTCGATGCGTCTGTCCATTGTTTTGAAAGCCGCAGTCAAATCATTTGGCAGGCATGAATCTGCTGGTGTCTCCGATCTGTGAGTAATAACATGAGCCTTGGAATGACTGGAATATCAAGTAGGAATATCAATCATTGACCTGTTAACCCTTTCCATTTGAGCGTCATCTATATCCATAATGGACCAGAGTTTGGTCCCCAGTAGCTTGTGGGCCAAGCTGCTATCCGAAGACAAGCCTATTCTTGATTGTTCCATTGCGTCAAGATCATTCTTGTGCTCCTCCATAACATACATAAGTTCGACTTCTGTCCGTTTAAGTTCAGACTCCAGTGACACCATGTCCCATTCTTTCTGTTTGAGTTCAAGCTCCAGAATATCTATATTCTGTCTATAAAGTGTTGCTTGTTGTTCCAAGTCAGTAACACATTTCTTGTTAAACTCTAGCGAAGGTTTCATCGATGCAAGCTTGACCTGAACAGACTCGTTATGGGTCAGTAGAGTCCCATTTTGAACCTCTAGGTTCTAGACAGAGAATTCAGCCATGAATCAAAGTCAAATAGGTTTTATAACCTTGATGCGTTGTCGTGCCTCAGACGCCTCCTGCCGTTTCCAAATCACTTGAGTGGGTGAGTCAGGATCGGGGGGACCAGGGGTCGGAAATAGAGTTACAATGCTTACCATGTCAGTTGGTTGTTGACTATGGTCATTTGATCTCCCTCTGCTTGCAACTCTTTAATTTTATGTGTGAGGTCAACAACTAATTTATTTCGCTCAGAGAGTTTAGATTCCACTTGTTGGTATTCTTCTTTGCGAACTTCCCTGAGTCTCTCATCAGCCAGTGAAGGGATCTATATGAAAAACTCACAGTTGCGTTTGTAGCGTTTGTAACTGAGTAACGTTACAGCGCAATTTTTCATCCATAGCGTCACTTTCCTTCTGGTTTCTTGTCAACTGGTCCCGCATCTCCGATAATGCATCTTCATACTCCTTGAGGTAGAGATCCTCACAGGGCAATCCTTCATACGACTGAGCGACAGATATCGAGTTTCTGTGAGTAGCTGTTCAGTTTGCTCTAAGATGTAGGGTTTGGGCATACTTATGTACTGACTGGGACAATTGTCTGTTGACCTAGGTTTCATTAGTGTCGATAGCGCCGTACACCGCGGCTCCAGAAGACTTACTTGTTCAATGGCCCTCATGAGGTACATTTGGTCTTCTTCGGGTAGGATTTGTATCTTTTTGATGAATTCTCGGTTCTTCGGGCAATACATGCTGATCACGAGGATCTGTTTGCACAGCTTGAGCGCAGCAAGGATATCATTGTCTCTTGCCAAATCTATCAGCTTTGGTAGTTTGAGAGAACTGATATCTTTCTTGAGAGTATCAGTGAAATACTGCTTCATCAGATTATACAACTGGCTGAGTTCTGCAAAACGTTTCATCCATTGGTCTGTAGGAGGAGGAACAGGTGTTTTAAAATGTTCTGGTCACTGTTTCGCAAAATTTAGCATTTTGACGAGTCAGACGGTTGGTTGAACTTGAACGCACGCAAGATTCAAGAAAGTGAATAAAGTTTGTGCTCCATACACGTCTGTTAAACTGGCAACGGATTTTTCGGTGGTCAAGGAGAAAAATCGCTGGAATGAAGCTATTTCGCGTTCCTTGGATATAAAAAAGCTGTCCATTGAGTGGTTTGCCGCCGCGTTGTTGGAGTCAAGTGATAAGCTTGTCACATGCTCACCCTGAATGTGGCCAAAGCATTGCATACTATTAACCAAGATATTTACACATTACATCCAAATTACATCTTCCTTTTATATACTTCATTATAGCTCTGTAAGCAAATAGGACCCACCAACATGAGGCCCAACGTCAGTCTCGAAGAATCTACTCAGATCTATCTAGGACTCCGAGTACATGGTATCATGGTCAGTTCAAAACCGGCCTAAGTAATCCCAAACGATGGACACATCGGTGATACGCCCCGAGACTTTTTGAGTCTAAAACTAGACTTAAAGCCCACTACTGGATAGTCCTTGCATGATACGTAGTGTTCATATCACTTGGAGACCTTCTCCCAGTGCTGTGTTCACTGAAACCCAAATCGGACACGCTCGTACAATGCCTGTATTGCCAACCGCTTCACGTGCACGACGGCCTAACATTGATCTCAAACCATCGGCCATTTCGGCCCATACTCTGAATTTGATATAATTGATTTACTTGAAACTACCTCACCAGGAGGCCGTTTTCTATGAAACCTTCGATGTTGCGGACCGTTTGGACGATTCTTACATCGTTTCACTAGTTAGCACTCGATTACAAGCTTTCCCTTCCATAGGAAATGCTTACTCAGAATGATAATACCTTACTAAGGGTATAAAACTTAGAACATGCAAAAGGGCAATCTGGGGCAAGAAATAAAATGTACCAGAGACCCTGAAGCACTAGAACGAACGAAAGCAGTGCATAGGCATCCGACGGCATCGAAATACCGGTATCCAGGGTACTTCTCCGGTCCCAGAACATGGTTACATCAGTTGTTGGGATAAATGCCTCATTTTCAAATAATTGCATAGCATGATGATACAGGACAAGAGTGGGGGTCAAACCGAGTCCGAACAGGTCCCGTCAACGTCCCCTGCCCTCCCGCATTATACTCCATGAGTCCCCCGACCATAGAGACGAGATTTGAGTAGGTACTAGGAGGAGACATACCTATATTTCTATAGATATGCTCATACTTCAATGCCCATCAATCAGAGACCTTAGAAAATTTATGAACCCTTGAAACGAGTTTATACAAGTTGGAAATACGGTACAACGTCCCGATACCGGGTGGTTTTCCGATGCTCCAGCATAGAACTGAGATCTGTCCCCTTGGAGCAGTATTTCAAAGATTAGAATGAAATGTGAACTACTGGTTCACACTTACTTACAGTCATAAGTCACTGTAAGTACTGACAATCAAGAATGAATGAAAAAGAACATACCAAGAACTCGAGATTGAACATCTATGATCCGAAATGGAACTGAATAGAGTAAAACGACCTCATGGGGCGGTCTCTGTTCACCGTTTCCGGGTCTGATGTAAAATTTCACAATAGAATTGACCATATGATGCCATACAGCCTCGTATGCAGAGCACATGCTCCCCTTACCAATACTCTTGGCTTCCTTGGGTATATAATCAAGGGGAGACCTCCAGAAAGAGCAGGCATCCCTCCCCCCCCCAGGTTAACTGGCTTGCTGTCAAGCTTGTAGTAATAGGGTGCTTCTGGCAGAAGAAAGAACAGAATTATTCAGAGTGCTTTTGCTTCTGACAGAACTTGAATGAACTTGGATTGCATTTGAACAGACAAAGAAAGAGACCTTGCACTTGTTGTTGTTGTTGTTGTTGATTGATTGAAAGTTAAAGTCCCAGTCTTGTCTTGTTTGAAAGTTTTGAAGTCCAGAGTCTTGTTTTGAAAGGAATAGTTAAAGTACAAAGAGAACCCCAGAGACTATAGAGCATTTTGTGCAATAGAGTCCATTGATCAATCTTGAATTACCCCAGAACTCAAAAGTCTGATTGTGTGTTTGTGTTGGTGTTGTTTTGCCTTCTGCCCACATACCCATAGTTAGCCCTATCATAGGCTCACATCATTCATTGCATTGTTTTCACTTATATGTTCTTCGAACTCCTGAACTTTTGGTCAATTATAACCACTACAAATTCAATCGCTGGTATCAACATGTACTCCCTCTCTCTTATTCGTCTTCTCCGCGTTGCGCTTTCCACTGATTATAGCATCCAATTTGGCCACTGCTTCGTCAAACTTTTTCTCGGTTCTGGAAGGAATGTCTGGGAACCCAAGGCCATCAACATCGTAGAGAAATGCCTCCAGATATTTGCGGCTTCTTTCAGCTGCCATAGCCTGTAGAATTTCCGGGAGCAAGCTGTTTGAGTATTTCACCTTGCGAGCACGCAAGGTTGAAAGCTACAATGTCAAACAGTTCGTGGGCAATGAAGTACTGGTGGAAATTCTCGCCTGAGATAAAGAAACTAAGCGTACCTGTTTAACCAATGCCCAAATGATCAAAACAACTACCAAAACAAGCAGAAATTTGATGACATTTGTTAGATCCACCTTGATTTTATCAGGGGGAGGAGCTTGTACTATGGCGGAACCAGGAGAGGAAACTCGTAGAAAAGCACATCAAAAAATTTCAAGGACTAAAGACGGCATCCTGATAAAGTTTGGGGGATGGAAATATAGCTATTGATATAGATTTTTATACGATTGAAGCGTGTTCAAAACGTGTGCACTTGGCTCGGCTTATATCACGCAAAATATGAATACTATGGTTTTGTCTACTTCATTATTACGATGAGCTCCGCTGAATCTGCTCAAGGTATCGAAGAGGGCAGAATGATAGCTTTCACCTCCATGGTCCATCGCCTGCGCAACATCGTCGTCAATTTGACATCGGCATCTAATGAAAATGTGAGCAGACATATTGTTCTGCCCTGTTTGGATGGGCTCATGTTGGGCAGGACCGAGTAAAAACTGTTCAAGATGCATTGTTCGATGCCAGATCACTCGTCGAAGAGACCAGCTTGACACTGATAGGTATAGAGGGAAGCATTAGCTCCATAAATATACAGGTGAATTTTACTCCAGTTTTGTTATAAACGCGATTACACAGAACTTCAGCTGATCCAGATCCAGCTGCTTATCTTCTTGCTTAAAGTCCACGCTGAGTTTTGAAAGAATTGGAGGTGATGAACATAACCTTGGGTCCTTAGTCGAGGATATCTCAGAAAAAGTGGTTGGATACGTTGACGCTATGAGTAGTGGGAATGTCAGCCCTGGATCAGCCGGAGGAAGCGTTGATCCAAACCAAGGGGTTGAGGTACCGACACTAACCACTGAGCCTTCATCTGGTGGAGAGGATTTTCCGGGGGCACTACTCCAAGCCTCGGATAATCGGGACTGGTGAAGGAATGTCGGGCTGATGTCATTTTTGTCCTTTTTATTATGACTGAGCTATGTTCCTTATGAGTTTCTCTTGTTGTTCCACCAGGGAACTTCCATAATATCATACTGTTCTTTCATTGCTCCACTAGTCATTCCCACTCAAATCATTTCAGTTCTTTTTATTGTATTCTTAGTCGCGCCTCGCTCAGCCCGGAAATTAATAATATATAACAGGGAAGGTGCGCCCGAGGATGCGAAAAACCGATGCAGAGGTGGAAGTTGTTTCCAAATTAAGATCTCCTGGAATACTGCTATCTCACCCTGTGCTACGAGGTGCTACGGCGGAAATTTATGCAGTTCCTACGCGGCTTAACCTCATGGGTCCGGAGCTGAAACCATATGATCTATTCTTTGAACCCGAAGTGTGAGTCGAGTAAAATTCTGATTACCTCAAGGTCAACACGTAGGCTTACCTTTTTAGTCGAACAATGGTGAATTTCAGGGCAGAGAAATCATAACACAATAATATTGAAGCTGTCAATACCAAATCGGCAAGATCTACTTCCCTGCAATACCTGCAGATAGTAGCCTATAGTAGCCTATGCTTATTAGCTTGGAATGTTTCCACCGACTCCATGAGTGAGATAAGTTCCCATACAAATATCAAGAATCAGTCGCCTGTCATCGGCACCACGTACACCTTCGCAAGCTAGCTGTAATTACACAGAGCCGACAACAAATTTTGGGGAGATGCAACAGGGATAAGCTCTGATAAGCTCAGGGTAATAAGTAAGTATAGGACACTGGATCAACATTTCTGCAGATAATTTAAATTTGAAAGCACGAAGAGCAAAACTTAAATAATATGGATGGGACAAAATAGCCGTTCAAAATTACCCCGCTACAATCAGGCCAATCCTAGCTCAATTAGAAAAGTCCCAGCATGACTGTGAGTTTTGCATGCATGTAGTAACACCTATGTCAACGTGAAGATTAATTCAGATGCCTGATGAAGGAGGTGATATGCTTCTAGTGAGTGGGCTCTCTCCATCTCCGTAGTGGGGGCTTCAATGTACAGACAGCGAATCGCCGTTCTGTATGCGTAATTTTTCATAACTTAACTTCTCACTTCCGCAGGTGGGGGTGAGCAATCCTTATGGCTCTATACTGTGGCCGTTCTTATTCATACCAACAAGACCACGAACTCTGCTTGAGGTCTTGCTGCAGAAAACTTTGTTCCGGATGAACGTTCTCTGCGAGGCTCCGGGAACATTGTCCCTGGACATCTCCAACGAGAGATACGACACCAAGAGCCTTGGGTGCAAGCTGGTGTCCTTGATGGCATTGTAAGCTTATACTCTTGTTATTGCAAAATTTATGAAGGCCTGATCATGCCTCAGAATCTTCCAGAACGAGAACAGCAGGGAAATTCCGATGGGGGAGGGGGTGAGCAGAGGGAAGTCCATGGTATTCACGTAGTAAGTCCGTCATTTGCTAGAGATCAGAGCTAGTATCTCTAACAAAGGCATAGCGTCGGGATCCTCCACCAGGCATCATGGTGCGTCCATTTTTTTTTATCACTCATGGTTGATATGCTGAGGGCAGTTAGGCTCATCCGGACCCGCCAGAAGAAGTTCTACCTGAGGCACCTACAGTGCGTCTTTGGTTTATTCCTTCTTCGACTTTTTTAATGCTCAACTTCAGCCCATTCTTTATATCCCTGGAGAACTTGGAAAAGCCTTGTACTACATCGGACTGTTGACATGGCCCATTGTTCTTGGATGACGTTCGCCGTTCCCCGCTATAGCTCTCTTTATAGCAGCACTGTACATGCAGTGCATTCAGGTGACTGAGGGCATCGATGGTGCTATGAGAGTACGCTCTTTACAATGTCCTTCATTACAATAGACTAATTCAAACCATTGCAAGATCCGATTCGAATTTCCATCAGTCTTTGTACACATTACCATCTTTCTGGGTCTTCTGAGTGTAGGAACCATCGCTTGGATGGCCTTGGGGTCATAAACAGGTTTGTCCTTGTAGCAGTGATCATATGTTCGCTATTCATGTGTATAATACCACTGTATGAGACGATTGAACTGTTTCCTTGCGTTGAAAGTAAAGCATTACCAGCAAGTACATAGTTGTCAGTAACGGGGCTCAGTGGAGGATATAGCCATTCCAAACATACCAGCGGCAACGCGAGGAAAATATGATAGATCAGTGGGCCATGCCAACTTCAACTGGCGGGGTTTGATACCTTCCCAGCTGTGGTCATTCTCCTGTTTACTTTGAAGGTGCAGTAGTCAAGAATATCTAATCGAGCATGCTGATGATGAGAGCCCATTTTCTATGCGAAGTATACTATACTATACTATTTGGTATTTAAATCACAAAAATCACAGGTACACGCCTAGTCGATAGCTCTAAGCTCATCTACAGCTTTCAGAATCAGCAAACTTCAATTTCTATGAATACTCGTCCATCCTTGCTGACGACTCGGTGTTTTATGTTCAGTTCCCTCCTGGTCCGTGCTTGATATACAAAAATGGCTGCGACATCAGCCAGAAGTTCTGCAACTGAACGATTCTGATTCATCCTTCTTTTCTCAATTTCCTCAAGTAACCCTTTGAGTTCCAGCTCTTGGCGGTGGAGAATCTCCTTGCGGCGACTGAGCTCCTCACGCTCGTCGCTGACTATGGATAATCCTGAGGTATGGATACACCCTTCTAGGATGCGTTCACTGGAAAGAATCATCTCTGATGATGTCTCGAGAATAATTTCGGATGAGATGAATCGCCATCGTCTGTACTGTCGTCGAATGAGCATAAGATTGATCATTTTTGACACCATTGTTTAGTACTTACTTTTGAAAGAAGGACTGATACTAGCAGGATGGCGCCAAAAGCAACCATACCCTTGGCAACAGTAAAATTGTATTTCTTGGCCGAGGGGAGTAGGGAGATCATGGAGGTTGCGAGATTTCGCCAATGACCAAGGAGCTTGTTCAGTTCCATGTATGCCTGAATTTGCGACCATCAAACTTATGCTTTTATTTGAATCAACACATGTTTTGAACGTGTATATACTACGATGAGAGCGACAATAATTCTGAAGTCCAATTACGAGAACAGTACACCCTTCTCTGCCTGCTCTGATATTTGGCTGACATGGGTATTTCCTGATATCATGGTCCTTATTCGGTGGAGATAAAAGATCTTATGAAACAGATATTGGTCGATTACCATGAGACGAACTGGGATTGTGTCGTATAAGAGCTTGAACCAGTCACAGGCACTTTAAAATATTATTTGCTCAAAAAGGTAAGTTACCATCTCTGAGAATTCAGCTCCAGAATCCAAGCAAGTGATCATTCTCGATATCAGAAAGCTTTGTATTGCCACAGCAAGACGTGTTCGTGGAGTTGGTGCTAAAATCCAGCAGGTTCGGGAAGACATAGAGGCTTTTTTGCCAAGAAAGTTCGAATTAGTATCTATTATTATTCCTTCCTTCCTTCCTTGCAGCTGGAGAATCGATCTATGTATCGATTGTTATATGTGACAGCCTTGGCCTAAAACAGGCTAGTAAGGGGAGTGAACGTAACAGCTACGAGGCACCTACTAGCTCTACATACACCTCATGCCAACGCTTCGCTTATCATGCTGCTTCCTCAACTCAGGTCTGAAAAATGTTCTCAGTTCCTTTTCCCTTTGACAGATCTATCCTTATCCATCACGATTCACGACTTTCACGTGCAAACCAGTTGTAAACTTGTAATGTAGTCTCGTAATCTCATTAAATCAGTTTTGGATAGTAAATGAGTGTTTGTGGTGGACAGCTCTTACAGAATATTAATATTCATCCGTGCACTACAGGTGAGATCTCAAGATCTCAAGGCTTGACAGTGGAGGAAGAACAAGCCAACCGATGGAGAAAGGAGAGGCGAGGAAGGTGGGCCCCTGAGCTATCGGATTTGATAGCGTAGGAGTATTCCATTCTGGATGAGTGGGCTGTGTGAAGCTGTGTACCGCAGTGTGTATACAATCGTGCGGCTATGGATTTTGAGAATCGGTCAAATTTTTGAATATGACATGTTACCTTTGATAACCAAGGTCTGATGTGGAACAAAGATCAAACTGACAGTTGACAGCCAGTCCAGACACGGCAAACGAATATTTTCTTTTTTCACAAATAATGCTTGATATCCTCGCCATACACATGGGTAACATGAGGCCTGTAGGATCTCTTGGTGCCGCCACTCGAACATCATCCAAGTAGCCTCCATGAGCTACCCATATCATCTGTTGTACACTAATAATGACCATAGCGTGCTCGTGAGAACGGGCGGTATTTGGCCAGTGCATCATATGACAAAGTTCTGAGAGTGCACAATGGAAGACAAAATTTTCGCACCATCTGGTCCCACCAGCACTCTTCCCCATTCACTGCTTTAGTATGGAGAAGTAATGATGTCTTGGTTGCCGGTAGTCTACAAGGGGAGCTGATGCAATTTTATCCAACCAAGGTGAAACTATGTCTTTTTCATTGTACTTTCCCCGTCTCATGCACTTCAAGATGTTCGGTTCCAAAACCTCTAATGTTATATACAAGTTTTCCTCACCCATTCCGTCTATCGAGGCCAACAGCGTAGGAAACCAACTACTAGTCTGTTCTAGCCGCACAGTGAATGTGCTAACGGAAGCTGAAGGTAAAGTATGTATTTGATCGTTGACAATGACTCAGATGATTTTCTAGATCATAGTTGGTCTCTTCAAAGGCGAATAGATAGCATGAGCTCAATCGGGGAGCCAGCCAACTTCGAAGAACCTCCTGTCATTGCCACTGGGGCATACTATTTACAAGATGAGAGTCAATGCGCGGTATCTTACTTATGGCACGGTTTATGGTGTGCCTCACAATACACCGACGCATGCATTCTGTCTTATCGTGCATATATAGGAAAGTGGACCTTGAGACTGGGGAGAGTGAATGGAACTGGGGCCCAGACCAACAAATGTAAGTGATCCCTTCACTGATATTTGTTCTTTGCTTACCCTCACATCAGAGGCACTTCCACAATCTCTCCAGACTGTAGATCTCTTGCGACGCTAACATCTGCACTGGTATTGACTGGTTTGACCTGAGTGGAGTTCCGTGGACCAAAATCAGCACAACCATGGAGCGGCAAGAGCTCCAGTCTAACGTTCCAATGCCCATAAAGTTCATCAATCAAGGAAATGCAGTGGCTATGGGCACTACGAAAGGCTACGCTACATCAGGAAAAGCCGTTTTTGCCTAGGTGACCCCAGAGTGGCCTAAAGCAAACTAGGTGACCTATGAGTCCTATGGCATCCTAGGAATTTGGGCTCGTCCCTTGCCAGTCAAGGCTCTTGAGGACTCCCTAGGCAAGCCTAGGTTTGCCCAGGTTTGCCCAGGTGCTCCTGGGGAACACCTGGGGAACACCTGGGCAAACCTGGGCAAACCTAGGCTTGCCCTGGGTTTGCCTAGGATACCCTAGGGAATCCTCAAGAGCCTTGACTGGCAAGGGACGAGCGCAAATTCCTAGGATGCCATAGGATTCATAGGTCACCTAGTTTGCTTTAGGCCACTCTGGGGTCACCTAGGCAAAAACGGCTTTTCCTGATGTATCATTTTTCATGCAGAACATGGTAAGCAACTCCAAACATTAGATCATGCTAACCGTAAGCTCTTGCTCTTGTGCATTGCCAAATCAGCTTCTGATGCCTTTCTAGATAAAGCTTGGATCACTGCACTAGTGAGGTTTATCGGTCTTCTGTATCGAATTGAATTTGACTGAAATATTCAGGGGTACTTCAAAGATGGCCATTGTACTTGGATTTTGGCTACCGCTGAGGGAAACGCGGGGGACCGCACAAAAATTAGGATCTGGTCCTCTTATGACAAAATGTCACGTATATGGATATGGGGGGAGCCATGGGCTTGGACCGAGCAAGACTGGGCCCTTGCTTTATGAGGAACATAAGATCATCGAGATTGTAGATAGGTGGTCTTCTTAGCAGCTTCCTTTATTATACCAGTCTTCTTTCGGCGGTACTAGTAGTGCTTGTTTGGCTCCGAATCATGCCTGAATCATCCCAGAACAAGATACGAGATGTCTTTTTTGGTGATGAGGCTTCGGGGTCACCTTTGCTCTCTCCCTCACCGATTCCAAGCACACTTGAAGATTACTGGGAACAATTTTTGGGAAAGTTCAACGTAGTTTTTCGGATAGGAGACTATGCTTTTCCAGTGAACGTAGGAAAATATGGATCCCTCATTGGCGTTGGCTGCGGCATCGTTACGGGCTTAAAATGGGCCGGTATCGTAGTGAATGGAGCCGGTACCATCGTGAATATCTATAACCATATTATAGCTATGCTTCCATTGGGATGGTAATAAGTTCATTTTCGAAATTTAAAAATTAATATTTGCTCTGCTTGACCTACTTATCATTGTTCAACAATTTATTGCCTAGTACTACAGAGATTGAATTTCAGGAAAAGCCACTTGTTGAGCTGGACATCAAATCGATTTGATTATAAATTGGGTTTCATAATTCAGAACAATGCATATCAATAATTGTGAGAATCAATGGTAAAAACGATGTAGAAAAGTGTAGAAACCGAGTCAATTGTGATGATATGACCATTTTGATAAGTAGATAAAGTAGTTAGTATATACCTGTTATCGTTGTTGCCTTCGTCTTCTAGGTACATAATATACAATACACTAGGACTAACACAACAACTTCATTCAGTCCAAACGTTCAAGACTTATTCTGCGCTTCGTAGGTCTGAACATGACATCAGCGAGGCAAAGTAGAAAATGGAAGCAGCGTACTCTTTGAATGTGCTGCATATTGCTGAGATGAATTTAGTATCCAATTTTTCGAAGAAATGCAGGGCTTACTTTTCCGACTTTGCCGTCCTTTACCTGTTGCCAATATACGGTGAACTGAGGACGCGTTCCTGTTGGGTGCACTTCTTTCCAGTCAATGGCACACAGTCCTCTAGAACATTTCAGCAACCATGCGGCTAGTAAATAGAACACGAAAAAGACATTGCTTACCGCGGCGTTGTTGAGGTTAGGCTTGGCTGATACACTCTTTCTTTAGCAGCCTTAGCATCAGAAGCTGGTAGAGTTTGATCATTTGAGGTACTAGAGGAATATGTTGCCAAATTGGTGCTCAATGCAGGATTGTCATTGAGCAAAGCGGTGCTCGAAGTACAAGCGTCGCTCAGGGTCACAGAGCTTAAAGTGGGAGTGCCTGTTGTTACGTTGTCGTTCAATGAAGTAGCAGTTACCAAGGCTGCATTTACATCCGTGGTTGGAATGTCAGCTGGCATAGAGGCAGTGATAGAGGTGGGAACAGTGTCGTTCAAAGAATCTGGGTCGCTCAAGTCTGCATCGTCGGTGAGCTTCAAAGAATCAGGGTCGCTCAAGTCAGCATTGTCAGTAGGCATGACAATGCTTGAAGTACAAGTTTCGCCCAGCGGCCTGGAGCTCAGTGTAGGACTGGCTGTCATTACAGCAATCGAAGCAGGAGTGTCGCTCAGCGGAGGAGCAGCACTGGTAGGTGTAACTGCGTTCATATTGGTGGGGAGGTTGCAATCAACCTAGGTTCATCAAGATGCTTCTTCAACTTCAAGTTCGTCGTGAGAGGCGCGGATAAGAGAACCTAGCTTCGAGAGAGACAATAGATCTACTGTCTTTAGTGCTGCTGGATCCAGCCTGAATACACAACAATTAGTGCATGTATTTTTGATGTGTTTTTTGATGAATTACTAGACGTACCTGGGCATTTTCATCCTCTAGTTCAGTGTGAATATTATGGCCAGTCTGATGGCGAAAAACACTGTAGAACATCAGAGATGGAAAGGATCCAAAACGCACCGGTGAATCCATAGGTGGAACAGCTGACTCCACAAACCCTGCATTTGCGAAATGATTTTTGACACCTTTAATGGGATGGGTGTAGGTTTCTGCCTCTGGGGTGTTCAGGATATAGCTGCCAGGGAACTCTGCAGCTGATGAATCTGTCATAGCAGCACCATTATTGTCTTCGGGCATGGGAAGTGTCACCACGGTATGGTCATTCACAAGAGTACCTTCAAGGCCAGCGACATAGAGTGCAGGGACTGCCAATGGCTCATCCTGACTCGTTTCGATGAATTCTACAACCTGAGTTGTAATATTTTTCATCAGGGTTTCGAGGGATTCATCATCTGGAATGTTTTTGTGAAATTCCGCATGTGTTTTGACAAGGAAGGTAAGAACACGGATGTGAGTTAACTGAAAACTAGGTAAGATTAGCATTTGGACTTAAAATATCTCTGACCTCTTGATCAAGGAACTTTATATCATCTTTCATCGTTAGCATAATCAGGTTGATTTCTTTGACGATTGACCTGGATTGAAATAGAGCTCTCCGGATTATTTTCTCCCTTTCATCGCGACTCTGGATGGGCGTTAGAACTCACAAATCCTTATGTCACTCAAACTGGATGCACCCAGGACTTAGAGTCGCTCAGACTACTTGCGATTTTCTGTAGTCTTGCGATCAAGGTTCTGATCTGCCCACGTATATATCCTTCATCTTCATCGCTGTAGCGCTCTTCGGCATGGCGATAAGTCAGAATTGCTTCAAGTGTATCGTAGCTCATTTTAGCGAGTAATAGTGTGACGAGCATAGGTTATCTTAGTACTAGTAGTAGTAGTCCATGCGAGCCCGCATCACGTGACAGAGATCTGTCAAATCTCAGATCTCAATTGGTCCAATCTTGATCAGAGATTGCTTAAGCCGTGGACCCACAACTACTTGGTGGAATCAAACTTAAAACTAGTAGAATTCGCTTTGGCCTCACGTCCTGAAGCCCAAAACTACCTACTGAAAAAAAAATATTACAGAAATGGTGCGAGGAATATAGCAGAACATAGCCTTGCATACAATCAAACAACTCATCAATCATTTGGTGATTAATAACTCCCCTGTGCATGTTTCCTCAGGGTTATAAGTCGAACCCAGAAATGATACTTGCCATCTTAGCAGTGTTCTTCTGATGCTCTCTCTTCTGGGCGAAATCATTCGCCGTTTATGGGACGGCTGGTGGGCAGCTGGCCACATTTTGTTGCACGGTAGCCCAAAGTTGCCGGGCCCTGCAATTCCCCTATCTCTCCTACCGGCGGCAACATCCAGTCTTTCTCTGCCTTCTCGCCCTCCAGAAGTAAATCTGAATCTGTTTCTAAAGTTTTTACTGGTTTTGCTGGTTCTCTTAACCCTGATAAAGGTGCAAGTAACTGCATTCTCTCTCTGTTTTCATACTACAACACAGTGCAACAGATCATTACCAGAGTAGCGGTGTCAGAAGCCCGCCGAACCCTCGACGCGCTACAGTCTCCAGAGATTTGGGGCGTTATGGTGGAAAATCGGAACATGACCGAACTGGGCCATGCTTTGGAAATCAGAGGTGAACTTAGACTTGCTCCCGGTGGGAATGAGCAAGTTCGATGAATCAGTGGCGGAATTAAATATGATCATTGCTCAAAAGAAGCAACGGTACGCTAAAGCTGAAAGAGAAAGGAAAGGGACGTTTTTCCTTACAATAATGGGAAGGGAAGAGATTATCTTTCTTAATCAGTAAGTACGGCTCAGAAAACATTTCCGATCCCATGTACCCCTGATCTCGCAAATTCTGTTCTGCGAGGCCAGCACGGCTCCTCATGTTCATCGCAGGTTTTTAGAATAAAAATCCCACTATTATTTGACATCCATTCAAACATTCAAAAATCAGCCCCCTGCGACTTGCGACTATTCGATGTCTCCAAGGATAACACGTTCCACATCGCACTCATTTCCAGTCACCCGGAGCCGCTCTCGATCTCATGATCCTGTCATCTCCTCTTCTGTCACCTCCTCTTCCCGTGGGACTGGGGGGTGGCGTCGCCTACTCTCACCCAGTGCCGTTCTAGTTCCTGGACCGCTCTTTAATGGGCGTTTCAAACCCACCAGCACAGAATCTGTAGGTTAGATATGCTATACACGACAAGCTAATAACATTATCTATGGAAGGTTCCCGGTTCAACTGTCAGATTGTACTTTGGCCTTGATTGGGCAAAGGAAGAACTTGTGAACTTCGACTCCAAACATTTCAATGCTGGTGTTGGGGCTCCCCAGAATTCCCACCGCTACATCAACTTCGAATCAAGATTCGGCTACGCGACGGACAGTGATGATGTCTATGTAACATTGGTTGTTGTGAACAACTGTCGTTACATCGTGGGGGGGACCTTGACCAAACGGGAGAAACTAATGTTTCTCTAGCTGCGGTCGGGAGTGAGGAACACTGGAAGGGTGATATTGGTATATGCTTCCTAGCAAGGCACCAGGACAGATTTCTGTCTTCCTTCCCTAGATATGGGAACGAAGAAAAGAGGAACAAAATTCTGTGTAGAATCATCGATGCGTAAGCTGTATGCGACTTGTGAATACCTAGTTTTAACGCATATTTACTTTTGCAGATTCTTGAAGAATGTCAAAGATCATATTCTGAAGAAAACAAACCTCCAGCACATTGTTAGAGGTTGAGCCACCTTGAATCTCGTTCATGCTCGTTCACGCCTCTCTTTCCCACATGCCCCTACTCATATAACATACAACTATTCCATGTCTTCGTTCATCATGAAAACCTCCTTTTCAAATAAATATGACTACTGTTGATATTCGCCTTACTATCCTCTCTGAGGAACTATGAACTTTGCATTTGCTCGACATCACTAAATTTAAAATCTTAGCAGCCATCGTACTGCCATAATTGCGGCTTTCAGACTCGAGTCGTGCTCTATTATTACCTGGATAGAATAATTAATCAGAAATTGATCTACTGCGCTGTAAAAACAGGTACATGTCTAAGACTATGACAGTCAGAAAAATCGAGTTCAAAGGTAATCATAGTTCTTTGAACGAGCTATCAAAAACAAGAATATGTATGAAGTCGGAAGAGCACGGTTCATCTCGAGTTCCTTCTCTATCCTACCGCAAACTGTAATGCAAGCCAACAATTTGACGAATATCCATGTCCAGGCTATCAGACCATCAGCTATCAATGCCAAAGCTATTTTGAGAAGATGTACCTGTGTCGGGAAAAGTCATCAACTTGCTGCGACTTCCTGCTCAGAAAACTTCGCATCTCCTCTTCAGAAACATTTCGGAATAATATACTATGCAAGGTATCATTGACCCTGTCCATCACGGCCTTCGATAAACAATATGCGTAGTACAACAATGGCTTTTGGTAGATGATGTGTTCTGCCGTATAATGGCCACGAAGACCTGGGGTAGCATCAAGCCCTAGGGTGGCCCATACTTCAACTTCTGTTTCAAGTGCCCAGGAGTTCACCTCAATGAGTGGACTGCCCATCAAATATTCATATCGAAGGAGAGAAGGAATGATTGGATTTGGATAGAAGGATAAATAAATCCAAGGGACATCTTTTGCAGGATCTTGTGGTTCCTCTATGATGGAAAGAGGTATTCTCCAAGCAGCGCTGTCATTGAGATGCCTCTCTTGAGAGACATAAAAATATTTCTCGAGTTCACTGTTAGCAAACTGAGGCTCTGAGGAGCTCAAGCCTGTTGGCGGTGATACTGTGCGACTTCTCCATGGTGTCCCGTCTCCGTTTACCATGCGGTAACCATGATCAACATACTTTTGGCGGGCGTCGTTGCATTCAGGTCCTTCATTCGAGCAGCAGATAAGTGATACATCAGGAAAAGCCGTTTTTGCCTAGGTGACCCCAGAGTGGCCTAAAGCAAACTAGGTGACCTATGAATCCTATGGCATCCTAGGAATTTGGGCTCGTCCCTTGCAAGTCAAGGCTCTTGAGGATTCCCTAGGGTATCCTAGGCTTACCTAGGGAATCCTCAAGAACCTTGACTGGCAAGGGACGAGCCCAAATTCCTAGGATGTCATAGGATTCATAGGTCACCTAGTTTGCTTTAGGCCACTCTGGGGTCACCTAGGCAAAAACGGCTTTTCCTGATGTACCTTATTCTGAAGGGCTCAAGGGTATAGCGAGTAGGCATGAGAATGTGAAATCACATTCATCACAATTGCTAAACAAAAGTATGAGCTTGTTATATAAACTATCCATATCATCCACATACTTGAATGGAAATTGAGAATTATATCCAGTGCTGAGTTGCGAGCCGTGATAAGTTGGATCTTCATCCCTGCTTTGACAGAATTATAGACGCCTGCAAATCCACAACCATCTGGATAATCGTGGTCGGGATACCCACGCATCTTTCTCGCCCCTTCTGCTACAGCTACGTCAAAGTCTGGACAGTCAACAAATTTGTATTGGCACCATATCAGAAATTTGCCAACAATTGAACTGTAACGGTGCTCCACATAAAGATCAAGGTCAGAGGTACTAGCACGTGGGTCGCAGCGAGAACGGCAAATGAAAAGCTGAAGGGCGGTTGAGTCTGAAATCAGCAGACCGGTGCATGCCTGAATAATTCGAAACTGATTAGTTTGCGCTGTGGTGAAAAACGGCTCCAAAATGGCGAAAATTGAGTACGCGCGGAGCAGATACCCCAGAACAACTCTGTGCAAGGACTTTGAGGTTCTGGAGAATGCAATGAGTTCCCGAGCATTCAAACAGTCAAGAACTGCGTCTTCGGCAGTGGATGGACTGAGAAAAATCAATCACAAATAAAATCGATGTTATCAAGAGAAACCTACAGTATCAGAGGCATATGAGTACACAGAAAATGAAAATGTTACTTGGCTCTCTTAAATTAGTCTTCAAGTTTGCACATGTGATTGTCTTCACCTATGGGACAAGAATCAATATCCAGAAAATCAGTTTTTGATAGTCATTTCCAAAAGAAGAAAGGAAAAAAACTGAGAGAAATTGGCGCTATGTTTTGTACACAGCACGAGATGGCAATCGATGACATACATGATATACCGGTTGTAGGTAGAAGATTGGAGCGAAATGACATTTGCCAATGCTCCAAACGGAAACTCAAATGCCTCCTAATGATTGGCGCATATCTCCACCAGCTGAGATAAGTTGTACTTTGCTGTACTACGATATCGAGATATTGATAGACATTCAAAATCTTCCGCTTTGTTAGTTCAATCTTTCTAAAATATGTTTCATCAGAACCAGTATGCCAGTCAGACCAAGTTTGTATCAATCTGTCAGTTAATCAATCCGCATTTACCAAGTGGAGGTGGAGGTATTTTTGTGCATGGCTAATACGGTCAGTGAAATGTGTCTTGTTTAACCTATTGGTTGATAAAAAGATTCAGGTGGTTATAAATGTCATTCATCACGTTGAATTTATTCTGCCCATAGATTACATGTATCCTCTTCCCCCTGCCGTGGACCAGGTACTTACAGCAATCAGGATGCTGTCCACCTACATCAGGAAAAGCCGTTTTTGCCTAGGTGACCCCAGAGTGGCCTAAAGCAAACTAGGTGACCTATGAATCCTATGGCATCCTAGGAATTTGGGCTCGTCCCTTGCAAGTCAAGGCTCTTGAGGATTCCCTAGGGTATCCTAGGCTTACCTAGGGAATCCTCAAGAACCTTGACTGGCAAGGGACGAGCCCAAATTCCTAGGATGTCATAGGATTCATAGGTCACCTAGTTTGCTTTAGGCCACTCTGGGGTCACCTAGGCAAAAACGGCTTTTCCTGATGTACCTTATTCTGAAGGGCTCAAGGGTATAGCGAGTAGGCATGAGAATGTGAAATCACATTCATCACAATTGCTAAACAAAAGTATGAGCTTGTTATATAAACTATCCATATCATCCACATACTTGAATGGAAATTGAGAATTATATCCAGTGCTGAGTTGCGAGCCGTGATAAGTTGGATCTTCATCCCTGCTTTGACAGAATTATAGACGCCTGCAAATCCACAACCATCTGGATAATCGTGGTCGGGATACCCACGCATCTTTCTCGCCCCTTCTGCTACAGCTACGTCAAAGTCTGGACAGTCAACAAATTTGTATTGGCACCATATCAGAAATTTGCCAACAATTGAACTGTAACGGTGCTCCACATAAAGATCAAGGTCAGAGGTACAAAAACGGCTTTTCCTGATGTACTTTTCGCAAATTCCCATCTTCCAAGATCGATATGCTCTGGTGAAGGGGTACTGGCTTGAAATTTCCCCTTGGATCACCGCCCTTCTACGCACAAGGGATGGTTACAAAGGCTCCATTAAAATTTTCAACCAGACCATTCTCGATACTTGGAATCGGTTCATAGTAATCATCTACAATTTCACCCGAAAACCAGCATTTTACACTCTAACTAGAGCGCACCCCAGGCATCATAGAGGTGAGTACCCAAATGTGGGTCTTTGCCCTCATAATACATTGGGAAGCATCTGTGCTCGAGGCTGCAGTCAAAATTTTTACTTGAATCTTCGTTGATGTTCCCCGAGAAGACATTGTATCTCAACGACTTGCCACAGGTACTCTTCTTTTGAGGTGCGGATGAAAGCCTCTCGCGGATTCAGCGATTAGTCCTGCATCGCATCACCAAATGAAAAGCTAGGGACTTAGAATACCACTGCCCACGAGGAGCGGTAAGCAGTTCTTTTGCTGCCGGCTAGAAGCGCAGCCAGCACTTCTCTTGGCCGGATTTTGATAGGCAGTACAAAATTCCCAGTTTTATTTACGTACACTGGCAAAGTGTTCTATACCAATACAATCTATATATCAATACAATCAAGAAATCATTCATCATAATACAAGATAAAATACAAAACTAGAAAAGACACGAGTGCATAGCTAAGACCGTTGAAAACTGTTTGGGGCTCAGCGTAAAGAGCTCTGTATGTCTGCACTGGCCTAATGAAAAGTGAACCGAGAAAGAAGTAAGAAAGCGAAAAATGTACAGAATTCACACCGTGTGCGGGTTCTATCAACGCAGATTCTCTTGACCTTGAGATGAAAAAGTGCCTCTAATACCAAAAGCGTTAGCACCGCGAAAATGAAAGCGAACCCATGTACCTTGATGGTGCCGGAAATTTACCAGTCGTACGAAGACCAGTCGCCCTTGCGCTGGATTAGGACAGACTCGGTCATGTTCCCCGAGTCGACGAAATACATCAATTGTCATCCCAATTTTTACGATCCAATCTCCCGCTGCAGTGACTCCCTTGAAGATAATATACACAAAACCCCACCCATCCGCAACAGAGATCGGGCGACGGCAACGGTGTTGAATAAGACGTTTTAACACACGAGCTGGGCATCGAGCCATTAGTATGTAGGATAGGTTCCAGGTAGGGGATGCTTTGTATACAAGAAACGGGGACTTTTCGTCGCTGAGGGACTCAGAGACAATGGAAATTTGGCAGGGTTTGGGTTCGGTAGGGGTTCAAGTTTGGTGGGGGTTCGAGTTGGTAGGCAGGAGGATTTTTATCAGTTAGATGGATAGTCCTCAAGTTGGGATAAGATGGCAGAAATTTTTGTCGTCAGTCCGATGGAAGAGAGGATAGAATTCGGAGTGGTTTTGAGTGGGTGAGATAGGAATCGAGTTGGGAAGACAGGGAATATTATCGTCGGTTGGATGAAATAAACGGTCGGAATTGGATGGGATTTCGAGTTGGTAGGAAGGGAGATTCTCGTTAAGAGTTTGCCGGTTGTTGGAAAGAGAGGATGGAGGTTCAGTGAGCTTTCGAGTCGGTTGAAGGATTCTGGGGCTGGGAGCGTTTTGATGGCAGGGGAGAGCGAGAGCGAGTTTGAGCTCTTTGATAGGGAGGGGGAAGCGATTTTATCCTGGTAAGATATCTCTGTTAAGAAAAGATCATAAGCACCGAGGCTACACTGCAAGTTACCAAGGCAAACCTTGAACCCTATTTGCACACAGAAAGCTCTTTAGGCGAATGACTTGATAGAACAAGTAACCTAAAAGTGAAGAAAAATCCGAAGTATTAGGAGGCTTGTGCATACATTAGAAACTCCATCAATTTATATAACCAACATCATTCCATTATTGTGGACTTATGCACGCAATTAACTCAAGCAGAACTATGAAGAGATGAGCACCAGCTTTATACCTCCAGTACACAAAGATACAGCAGTAAACCACTTGATTGATAGAGCCTTCTTTTAGGTTTCTCAACGAATGAACTGAGTTGATATCCGAACCCAGGCTCAGTCCTCCTAGTTCTTATACATTGGGACTTTACGGCGCCGTTCCCCACTCTGTCAAACGCTCAGCTCAAGGCCAGATTCCCATGGAAGAGCGCAATTTGATAGCACGCGAAGACATGTAACTACTTGGAATCGCCGTGCATGTTCAAGCAGTGTAGGGGGGGAGCTTTAACTGCTCTTTGTCAGTCTGATTGGCTCGGGCTATGTGGAGATCATGAAAGCAAGTCTATAGTTATAAGGGCAGGTTCATGTATAGATCTCGTTGGTAATATAGTTCAGGTTTCCATTTCTAACCAAGAGGCCCTTGTATGCTCTCATTTGCATAAAATATATCCTTCTACCATGGAGTCCACCATATTCGTGCAGTGATGTTGATGAACCGAAAATCTATGGGAAAAGCGGGAGGCAAACTTGGAAAACCTACTTAGGAAAGTACACTTTCACAATCCTCCCCTTGGATTTTGAATCCAGACAGCGCCAGGCTTGCTGTCAGACGTGCAGCATTTCTCCGTAAATTATTGTAGTGTATGACTAGACAGCTACCACATGATAATATGGCCCTGATAGCTTAGTGGTGTGATCGTTCGGTAACTTACCAAAATATCTGTCTTACACCTACTCCTGAATATATGCTGAGTCCGCCCAACACCACTCTTTGTTGGGTAATAAAGTTTTATGTTGCTGAGGAATACGCGTCTCCTTCCAAGTTGTTGAGTCATGCTGGCTCCCAGGAAGACCAATTCCATGGTCGACAATCCTCAGATCTGGAGTTGATATCAACTGGGATGATAGGTTAATATATCCGCATATGAATCTTTGAATGATGTATACCTGAATGTTTTACTTGTATTTCTTGCATTTGGCTAATCTGAGTGTTCAATTTGGGAGTTAGTGGAATTTTTTTTAAAAAGAGATTTGAGCTTTGGAGCAAAGCTCTGGGAGGCAGATGAGGAGGGGGAATTTGAATGTTTGCAGCCAATTAGAGCTAAAAAAGGAGCTTTTATTGATAATACTACATTGTATTAATAAAGGTAGTCAGAAAGTCAATTCGAGGTCGATTCAGCAGCATCAGGAAAAGCCATTTTTGCCTAGGTGACCCCAGAGTGGCCTAAAGCAAACTAGGTAACCTATGAATCCTATGGCATCCTAGGAATTTGGGCTCGTCCCTTGCCAGTCAAGGCTCTTGAGGATTCCCTAGGCAAGCCTAGGTTTGCCCAGGCTTGCCCAGGTGCTCCTGGGGAACACATGGGGAACACCTGGGCAAACCTGGGCAAACCTAGGCTTGCCCTGGGTTTGCCTAGGATACCCTAGGGAATCCTCAAGAGCCTTGACTGGCAAGGGATGAGCCCAAATTCCTAGGATGCCATAGGATTCATAGGTCACCTAGTTTGCTTTAGACCACTCTGGGGTCACCTAGGCAAAAACGGCTTTTCCTGATGAGGTCGATTCACATGTCGATTCAGTCGATTCTGGTGAATCGCCGTCCCGGCTCTGGAGGCGGGACAACCTCTAAATAAGTATTGCGTATGTCCGAATTCCACATGGTGTTCCCTGGTTTCTTTTGCTGAGTTAGGCATAACCATTGCGTTTGTTGCTGTGAGTACACATAGTCTTTCCTGACAAACATTAATTGTTCTGGTTGTGGTTGGCGGGATGGCTACCACACGAGCGCGCTGTTCCAGGTAGATCCTAGTTTTGAATATAGGCGAGTATTCCATCAACAATGGGTCTCCTCAATTACATGCCACCAAAGCTTCCTGGTAGTGTTTGCAAGCTTCAGGATCTAAAGTTGCCATATTCCTGGTGCCGTCTCCTACCAACGGATATCCAGAGGGTACAGGCCTAGTATATTGATTGTTGTGAGTAGTGCATTGCAATACTGTTGGATCTAAGAGAAGGTTGTACATCCAGAGTACATCATTGTAATTAATGACCAATTCCCAGAAACTCCTGGTAGTAGCATTAGCAAGTACTTTGTCAAACTGAGTAGAAACTACTAATGCAAAGAACCGCTGTCGCAAGTGGTCAAAAGTTACCATTGGTTGAACTTGAATACCCATTTTGTGAAACAAGTAATGTAGAACAGCCGAAATACAAGTTGTGGTAACCCTTTGGACTCTAATGAGGTCCTCAAAGTTGAGCATTATCTGCAAACTCGCCATCGGAAGGACCATGGGCATTCCGTTAGCTGTCATTGGAGGGCTGAGGACTCGATGTTGGCAACTGTAGTTGGCAGTGTAGTTAATGTGCCAATCCTGAGATCCATGGTGAAAAGTTGCTTGTGGGAGATCTGGTGGTGTTCCTAGGGGTTGGAATCCGTTGTTGAGCACCTGGTGTTATAACTTCCTCTGCAACAGGAAAGAGTTGAGCCCTGGTGCTGGTAGGCGGAAAGTTAAACCAATTATGAGGGACATTTTCCGTGACAGGTGTTGGAACCATGGTTGCACCAAGAGTTGGTGGGTATTGGGGAGGCGTAGAGCCTATGCCTGACATCCTGGGGTTATCATCTGGTTCAGGAGGTGGATTGACTCATAGCACAAAATTCTTGGGAAGAATTTTGGTAGGAGTGTTGTTGAAGGAAGTCGACAAGGTATCCTGGGTTGGTGCTGAAGAAGTCAAAGGGTCGGAAGTGTCTTTCTTCTTCGCTTTACAATTCTTTTTGCTGTTTCTGGTCACTGTATAGGACATTCCCTAGTCAATAAGAGATTTGCTATAATGTACGGATCTAGGCAGATCCTTATTGCGATGGGATAATAAAGTACTATATCAAATAGAGGCGGTGTAACATTTCCGACAGGATGATTTGATGATAGTGTACCCAATCTGGGCAAAGGAAAGGCAAAAGCAAAAAACCCTCCAGACAACGTAATCCCCAGTGCATATGCTTCACTCCCACTCAAACAATGACTTAGCGCTCCTGTACCAGCTAACAGAAGACAGAATCAAGACAAACACTGTTCTGCTCCATATGGTAATGCCAATTTGCAGCAATGTCCCTCCAACTCCCTCCTATTCCAACCTTTTCTGCAAAAACACACATTGCAAGACTCCCATGGGTCATCTCAGAAATGATTGCTTTGCCTACCAGGGAGGAAAGCAAGGCCAATATCCACTGGGCTATTGCGGTAGAAAAGATGTCCATCTTCCTGCAGAAGTGAGAACTGTGGTGAGGAGGAAACAAGAAGTGAAAGATGGGCAATTCAAGAATACAGATGTTGGAAATTGCTTCGCAGGCACTGCACAATCCACGAATGACACAGAGAACAATGTAAAAGATGTCTTTGAACCCTGGCTTTCATGCTGGAAACCCTTATTCAATCAAATTTGATTATATCAATGGTCCCCTTGGTCACAACATTGTTTAGCCCAGGCACCGAAACTGAAGTGAATAAGCACTTGGGTTTTACCACCATCTAATAGGCCATATAGAACAATCCCAAGGAAGCCGTAGAAGTCTACTCATGGCACCGGTTGTAACTGTGAAAACGGTAGAAACATGCTTAGTGGGCCCACGGAAAGCTATGCGCCAGGATAGCCTTGGCAAGTCGAAACATTCTAAGACCAGTGCTCTGTAGAACATCCCCTTGGGATTAGTAGCATGACGCCTCCTGACTTGGTTATCTTTAGAAAGTAATAAACTTCACCCGCTTCGCAAAGCCCATTTATATTAGAGTTTTGTCAGGGACTTTACGGTGTCACAGCAGCTAGTACCAGAGTTTGCCTAGGGTTGTTGACAAACCTCGAAGTTACTATTCTAGCTAGAGCCAGAGTTTGCCTAGGAGAATCTTAGTTTTGTTGTGGTTTGGTTATTTGATTTGGACACACACATTTGGTTCCCTTGTACACTTGTACACCCAACTAGGCTTCTCTCGACTTAGTTCTAAGAGTTGTCTAAGCTTAGTTACCCACGTTAGCACTACAGTCTTGAACCTGGAGCAGTTGCGCACGTATATCCGATACTATAAGACTTTCCTTGGGGAATCTTTGACAACCCACCCTCACTCCCTTATACATTGATAGTCTGGCTAGGTGTGGTAGTGTTTTTGTTAGGTTGTTTTATAGCACCTTTCGCATACCTACACATAAAACCCAAATAGCAGCGGGTGGCTGGTTACCAGCACAGTCATGTCCATCCTTACTTGTGGCCTAAAAGGCCTGACTTGTGGGAAACGGGTCACTGACTTGCAACTTGTATTATCTGCAAGTACTTGTAGATCTGCACACTAATCAAGTAGTTACAGCTATATACCATTATTTACTTGCATACAGTGATTGTACAGTGTATAATGCTATCAAAAACCTGTACGTTCAAACTTGTTACACTAATTTCATACTATAGTATGAAGTAAAAATGTACTGACAGTTAACCTTTGGATTGTTGATACGCCCCGAGACTTTTTGAGTCTAAAACTAGACTTAAAACCCACTACTGGATAGTCCTTGCATGATACGTAGTGTTCATATCACTTGGAGACCTTCTCCCAGTGCTGTGTTCACTGAAACCCAAATCGGGCACGCTCGTACAATGCCTGTATTGCCAACCGCTTCACGTGCACGACGGCCTAACATTGATCTCAAACCATCGGCCATTTCGGCCCATACTCTGAATTTGATATAATTGATTTACTTGAAACTACCTCACCAGGAGGCCGTTTTCTATGAAACCTTCGATGTTGCGGACCGTTTGGACGATTCTTACATCGTTTCACTAGTTAGCACTCGATTACAAGCTTTCCCTTCCATAGGAAATGCTTACTCAGAATGATAATACCTTACTAAGGGTATAAAGCTTAGAACATGCAAAAGGGCAATCTGGGGCAAGAAATAAAATGTACCAGAGACCCTGAAGCACTAGAACGAACGAAAGCAGTGCATGGGCATCCGACGGCATTGAAATACCGGTATCCAGGGTACTTCTCCGGTCCCAGAACATGGTTACATCAGTTGTTGGGATAAATGCCTCATTTTCAAATAATTGCATAGCATGATGATACAGGACAAGAGTGGGGGTCAAACCGAGTCCGAACAGGTCCCGTCGACGTTCCTGCCCTCCCGCATTATACTCCATGAGTCCCCCGACCATAGAGACGAGATTTGAGTAGGTACTAGGAGGAGACATACCTATATTTCTATAGATATGCTCATACTTCAATGCCCATCAATCAGAGACCTTAGAAAATTTATGAACCCTTGAAACGAGTTTATACAAGTTGGAAATACGGTACAACGTCCCGATACCGGGTGGTTTTCCGATGCTCCAGCATAGAACTGAGATCTGTCCCCTTGGAGCAGTATTTCAAAGATTAGAATGAAACTTGATGTTGCAGGGCTTAGATGACAATTATCGAAGCGAGAATAGCTGAGATACATCGTTCTTCAAGTCCTCCCTCACTTATAGAACCTGTGAACTACTGGTTCACACTTACTTACAGTCATAAGTCACTGTAAGTACTGACAATCAAGAATGAATGAAAAAGAACATACCAAGAACTCGAGATTGAACATCTATGATCCGAAATGGAACTGAATAGAGTGAAACGACCTCATGGGGCGGTCTCTGTTCACCGTTTCCGGGTCTGATGTAAAATTTCACAATAGAATTGACCATATGATGCCATACAGCCTCGTATGCAGAGCACATGCTCCCCTTACCAATACTCTTGGCTTCCTTGGGTATATAATCAAGGGGAGACCTCCAGAAAGAGCAGGCATCCCTCCCCCCCCAGGTTAACTGGCTTGCTGTCAAGCTTGTAGTAATAGGGTGCTTCTGGCAGAAGAAAGAACAGAATTATTCAGAGTGCTTTTGCTTCTGACAGAACTTGAATGAACTTGGATTGCATTTGAACAGACAAAGAAAGAGACCTTGCACTTGTTGTTGTTGTTGTTGATTGATTGAAAGTTAAAGTCCCAGTCTTGTCTTGTTTGAAAGTTTTGAAGTCCAGAGTCTTGTTTTGAAAGGAATAGTTAAAGTACAAAGAGAACCCCAGAGACTATAAAGCATTTTGTGCAATAGAGTCCATTGATCAATCTTGAATTACCCCAGAACTCAAAAGTCTGATTGTGTGTTTGTGTTGGTGTTGTTTTGCCTTCTGCCCACCTACCCATAGTTAGCCCTATCATTGTAGACAGCTCAGTGCAATTGGGCGCTCAAAGTACACTGATAACAAATATTTTGGCTGATAGCTTTAATTGGAGGCATTCCCCTTCTCTTTGGGCAAATATTATTAGCAAATAGTGTATATGGACTATGTTCAAAACTTTCTATCTACTCAGAACTAGAACCAAGGCTGAATAGATTCATTCCGAGGTGTAAGTAAATTTCACTGTATAAAAGACATGGGAATGACTGTACTTGTAACCCGTGAAGATCTGTGGGAAACAAGTACCAGGATCCGCAAGTAGTTACAAACAAGTACTTGCAGGTACCAACAGATCCAAATCCCTCAAGTACTCACAAGTAAACCTGTTGATATTAGTAAAACTACTCAGCGGTAAGTAGAAAATAATGCAAGACAAAGAGTAAGATAAGGGCAAACTAAGATAACAACAAAAGAAGACCAACATCAGGACAACAGCAAGACAACACAAGATACCATATGATGATTTAAGCAGTTCATGATTGAGCTCAAAACTATCAGCCACACCTTCAGCCTGATTCTCTTTGCGCCTAGATTTCAATGAACGGAAATACTCTAAAACTTTCTCAACCGGAACTTCAAGGCCAGTAGTGAACCAAGATTGGAGAACCATAAGTGAGTGATGGGTCTTGTAAGCAAGATTATGGCAATGTTTCGCAACTTGCAGACCACCATGAGAGAAGAGGTGTTCAAGATCAGTGGAGGTAGCTATTGAATAATGATTAAAAAGAAATATCATGAAAATAACAAAAGCCTACCAGGTGCAGTGAGGTAATCCAAACCCATATAAGTGAAAGCACCTTGAGGAGTCACCTTTGTGCCTGGTTCATCCAAGCAGCAGCATGGTATTTGGGATCAGTATCAGCATCGGTAGCACTGTTAAGGAAAGCATCCATGACGTCAGCAGCTTCAGTGCAACCAAAGTGATCAAGTTTTGAGAAAAGACCAGAGAGATGCTGTGAAGTTTATTACTTTCTAAAGATAACCAAGTCAGGAGGCATCACACTACTAGTCCTGAGGGGACGTTCTATGGAGCACTGGTCTTAGCAGTCAAGTTGAGGGGAAGGAACACAACAAATCTCATACAGGGGAGGTGGCAAGTAACTTCAAGGGGAAGAAACACAACCAATCTTGTACAGGGGAGGTGGCAAGTAACTTGTCTTTTATTGAATAAATATGTCTGGCTAATATACTGAGTAGAGAGAGTTTAATATGAAAAATAGATCAAACAGATACAGAGAGAGACGGAACATCAGGAAAAGCCGTTTTTGCCTAGGTGACCCTAGAGTGGCCTAAAGCAAACTAGGTGACCTATGAATCCTATGGCATCCTAGGAATTTTGGCTTGTCCCTTGCCAGTCAAGGCTCTTGAGGATTCCCTAGGCAAGCCTAGGTTTGCCCAGGTTTGCCCAGGTGCTCCTGGGGAACACCTGGGGAACACCTGGGCAAACCTGGGCAGACCTAGGCTTGCCCTGGGCTTGCCTAGGATACCCTAGGGAATCCTCAAGAGCCTTGACTGGCAAGGGACGAGCGCAAATTCCTAGGATGCCATAGGATTCATAGGTCACCTAGTTTGCTTTAGACCACTCTGGGGTCACCTAGGCAAAAATGGCTTTTCCTGATGAAAGAGAGTAGAACAGAGGAATCTGGCTCGGAAAGGAAACTCCAGCCTATATATGGTACACACAATAAAGAAATAGTCCATTCCTGGATATATATCAGTAGGGTTTGAAGGTCCAATTCAATGAACTGCATAAAACCAATGAATTGCACTGAACTGAACCACAAAATGAATTGATGATAGATGGACCGGTCCTTGGTTTAAACCTGGTCCAATTCATGGTCCATCAAAATCTCAGAAAAAAAGTGAACCACAGAGAATCAGTTTAAACTGGTCTAAACCAGCAAAGCCACATAGCAAATATAATTTAGATAAATGAGTATATTTTCTAATGGTCTCAAACAATAAGACCTAATACAAGGCTGGGCCTGGAAAGACTACTCATAACCTATTGAACAGTGCCATGCAACAAGTCTGAGAGCCAGTCCTGATACAATGCACTACCCATGGCCTAAAAACCATTTCCGATCATCTCCCAATTTCTTTTACGGCTTAGAAAATGACTTAATCTCAAGTGGGAAAAAGAGAAAAATTACAAGAAAAAATTACAAAGTGGATAATAAACATTTCCAAAAATGGAAACTGTTGGTGAAAGGAAATTATTCCCACCCCTTTTCACAGTCTGTTTCCAGCAATGGAAAAACACCCCGGCCCGTGGTGTCATGGACATGAGTTTCATGTTGATGACTATGTCCTTTATTCATCTTGTGATAGTGCTGGAGATATTGGCCAGATTGTGTTCTTTGATTTCCCGAGAGATACATCTTTGGTAGAGATGTCAACAAGTCCAAGTACTTGTTTCCCACAAGTAGCAACAAGTCACAAGTATTGCCTTTTGGTCCACAAGTCAAGGACCATTATTGTGTGCCCAGGTAATGCTATTAGGTGTCACTCTTGGACATTAAATAGCCCTATGATGCTGCCTTGCATGAAATATATGTTCTTTACATGGTATTATAACAATAGAATACTATGGAATACCTGATTTATCTTTGTAAATACCAACTACTTGCAGGTAATTGTGAGTATGAGTCGTGGGAATACTTGCAAATATGGTACTCGCGAGTCCAAGTACTTGTTTTCCACAAATCACAATGGGTCACAAGTATTGCCTTTTGGTCCACAAGTACTTGGACCACAAGTCCAAGTATTACTTGACTTGGAGTTGTGGATATCTCTAATCTTTGGAACCTATAATGGTTATGAAGAGACTTGGATGGATGTCATCTCTGAAAGGAATTATTCCAGAGGAGAAAATGATCAATGAGGTGAGTGACTTTTCATTAAAGCTACCACGATTGCCTGATTTCAAATTAGAAGGAACTTTTCTGTACCGAAAACCATGAGCGCAACTACAACTGGGTTAATGCTGAGTCTCTCATCCAAATTTGCCATGTTGTTGCTGCCAAATATTGCTCAATTGGTATAGAGAATTGGATTCTCCATTCTCCAGACCATTTCTATGTTTGTTATTGCTTTTCATCTCTTAACGCAAAGACCTGGGATTCCAAGAGATGCATCACATGCAAAGAGGTCACTGTCTGTAAACAGTGTCATAACAGTTGTCTTCAAGAGAGCAAATTATTGAATACATTCATGCAACAAAAGACTACACTTTATGCACTAGATGTGCTTCTCTATGTCTTTGGAGGATGTGGTGCTTTTGGCCTAGCACTTGCTGAAGGTAGTTCGAGCTTTGATATTACTCATGTGATTGAGATTGCACCATCCGCTGTACATATAAGTATAGGAATTTTGCATTTTACCTGCGAGTATGAAAATGATGCCCTCTTACTCTTAGTCTGAACTCTCCTGAAACCACAATTCTTAACATATCTGTCAATGATGCAGTTCGGTATATTATCAAAAAGAAACTCAACAAAAACAATCCAGATGATAGCCCCACAACCAAAGCAACTGGCGAGCCAGTAGAATTTTCTCTTCAGCCAGGTGACACTGAAGTTCTGATTGCTAGTTTTCCCTGGTGCGCTTTTTTTCTGCATGCTTTTGAAGCTGAGCTGATTTTACACTTGCAGTCAGCCACATTCAACTTAAAATATATATCAGAATGCAAACAATATAAAAACAAATCTCACACTCCCACTGCTTAGCCTCATCAATCACTTGAGGCAGAAAATAATTATTTTAAAAAATGTTGTAGGCTTTTTGTCATGCCGATTAATGGGGGTGCAGAATGGCTGACATCGCATTGAAGGTGGCATTAAGCAAGGAGTCCTCAAGCTGCTTATTTGATGTCTAAATGAAATGGATTTTATTTGTCTTTTTTCATTGTATATATGACAATGTTTCTGATATACATCATCTAGCTATCAAATCTGATTCTCACATTTACAAGCTGGTCACTATGGTGTACCTCAAGATCATGTTTGATTCTTTTTGGTCACCAGCCTTCCTGGGATACTGCTACCCGAGTTTCCTCAGCCCCTATATGCCTTTCTCTTGGAGAGTGTTTCCCTTACTTGCATCTAAATTTTGCAGATGGTCAGACCATTTCTCCAACTCATATCTTGTAAAGCACTCTGTTCCCTTTTGTCACAGTTGCTGGTGCTATCAGCAACCGCCGTTGTTTCAACTGGTACTAGTAACATTTACATCATAACAGCTCAACGACTTATACTGTTACAGGGGCCATCATGGTTAATTTCTGAAACTAGTAAGAAACATCAAAAAGACATATGTTTCCTGCATGGGATGCATCAATAGTATACTTGAACAGCTTTTTCCTCTCACCATCCAAATCAGCTTTGGAAGGCATACATGGATTAAAATGCATTGTATTTACTAAAGGTAAAATTCAGCCATTATATATCCTTTATCTTCAACTCGGAAACCTTTGCTTGTTGGCCTCTTTCGATTGGATCTCTTCGCTGGGAAGTCGAAGTACTAGGTTATGGACCTATTGAGTATGTTTGTTGCCTTGCGATTAACAGTGATTGACTGACCTATTCTGACCAGCAAACAAGCTGTTCTTGAGGCCGTTGATCAGAGGCTGGGCCAGGTCACATCCTCATCAAACTATGCTTGCCTTATAGATGCATGTATCGAGGCCCAGGAAACCTGTGGGTGATTCAAACGAGGCTTTTTTTTTTGTCATCTCGCACTGTTTTATTTCTTGGTTCCCAATATTGTTATCAATGTCATACGTAGTTACAGGTTATCAGTATTATGTACATATTATCATGTCCGCACACTACAAGGGCATTATATAGTGTCTTTGGATCCAGATATACATTCTATTCATTGCGGTTTGCTGAACAGACAAATCGACCTAAGAAAAGCCACCCCCAGGTTCTTACACACAGTATCAGTCAATTTCAATTTGGTTTTGCTTGTACTGCCTGTACAGGGCTTTCTTGATTTCCCCCCCAAGTGCAAGAGAAAGTTGCCAGGGAACGGCATTCCCAATGCAACGATGCTATGCAGATGGGTGTCAGGTCAACACTGCACAAAACCTAAATATGTTCATGCCATCTAGAAAAACGCAGTGAGCAGAGTCTTCTGAGTATTGGATAGTATAACCTACAGTTATCACACTATCTTTAATTGCATAAAAAACAAAATGATCTGGAAAGCCTTGCAAGCGAGCCACCTCACGGACGGTGAGAATTCAATGACACTAAGTGACTAGCCACTTGAGAAGTAACTTTAAAGGTGATTCAAGATAAACACACAAATGGATGGATAACTGAGGATTGTTTCGCAGTCGGAGAGACATTTGTTATCGTTGTCATAAAGTAGCGATCAGGATTGAGACACTTGTACAAACCTTGGTGTAAGATCAGTACAGTGATTTGCAAGTAAGCACTCATAAAGACTGCTACTTTTGTTCCCACTACTTTTGACAAAATACGCAGAAGGATTCCAGGTTTGAAACTGGGCAAGGTGTGGTGGCAAGCCTGGAAGGAAAATATCAGTGAATAAGCATGCTAATATCCATCTGCTCACCTTGGTGATCAGAAGCAGGTTCAGATGTTACATTAATAACTCTGACAACATTCTCTGAGAAGCCCAGAATATTTAGCAATGCTTCACCTACCTTTCTACAGTCTTCAGGGAAATTTCCTGGTGAAATGTTGTATATCTGTAACCACATCATTCCTCCGAACTTGTAGTTGAAACCTTGAACGAGCGGGATGCTCATAAGGATTTTTTCCATTGTTCAAGCCCCACCAATGAAGATGTACCTGACAAGGAATCGTAGGAATATTTGCTCAGCCCTCCTTCCCATGATGCCCCCTTGTAACAGTATCAGTTGTTGGGAATCAGCTGTTATGATGTAAATGTTACTAGTACCAGTCAAAACAATGGAGGTCACTGACAGCATCAGCAACTGTGACAAAAGGGAACAGGGTGCCTCGCAAGACATGAATTGGAGAAATAATCTGGCCATCCACAAAATTGATATGCAAATAAGGGCTCTTTGATGATCCCAATAGCCTTGTCATTACGAGTGATTGATTCCTCATAGGATCGCATATCCTCCCTGTGATCTCGTCTAACAGCAGCCCAGTCAATGGCAGAGGTGTCATTAGGCAATGGACGAGGATCGGAAGGCTTAGGATAGACAGACATCTCTCCACTGCAGAATCTCCAGACCATAGCCCTCTGGAGCTTGCCAGAAATAGGGCCAACCCATCGAGAATAGGTCCCATAGGTAAGGGTAGGGATTTGAATGGAATCTGATGATGTGGCAGTTGTAGGGGACATGTGGACATATGCTGCATATTATCACCATGTTCATACCGTTTATCCATCATACCACACTTGATATAGAAGGCTTCAAGACCAGCGGTGGTGCCAGCATGAGCTTCCTTAAGCTTAGTCCAGACTTCCTTGGCGGATGTGAGCTTTTCAATGAGAAGCTGCTCCGGCGCTAGGTGCTCTTTAATGATCCCAATAGCCTTGTCATTACAAGTAGTTGAATCCTCGTAGGATCACATATCCTCCCTGTGTTCATGTCTAACAGCAGCCTGGTCAGCAGCAGAGGTGTCACTAGGCAGTGTACAAGGAGCAGAAGGTTTAGGATAGACAGACATCTCTCCACTACAGAATCTCCAGACCATAGCCCTCTGGAGCTTGCCAGAAATAGGGCCAACCCATCGAGAATAGGTCCCGTAGGTAAGGGTAGGGATTTGAATGGAATCAGATGATGTGGCAGTTGTAGGGGACATGTGGATGAATGTATGGGATGTGTAGGTGAATGAACGAGTGTGAGAGAGTGAAATGAGTGTGTTCCGAGGTCTTGTGCGCAGTAGAGAAGCTTCGTTAATTCAGTACAGGCTACTGGGGCCCATAACCTATTGAAACTATTGAAATAAAAGAGAGTTCTCAGCGACAGTGGTAGAACGAGGCTGTATTATGTACCTATTGAAATAAAAGAGAGTTCTAGGTACATAGTCAGTAATAAGTACAAGAAATAAAGAATGTGAGTACTAACCTCAGCGACAGTGGTAGAACGATGCTGAGGTGTCAATATATGTAAAATACAATTAAAAGAATGTGTCACATGGGATGTATGTAAGTAACGTAATGAAAGCAGAAAATATTCTGGTTTTGTTACGGCATGAATCCACGAATGTATAGATGACATAACAAGATAAGATCATCAACTTTTAACAATTTTCACTAAGGAATTGATCAAAATTTTTGGACACTCTGAATGATTGTTTGCCCAAGGCAATCCTAATGGTTGTCCTCAATAGCAGGCAATTTAAATGATTGTTTGCTCAAGACAATCATTTTCATTGTGCATAATAGTAGGCAATCCAAATGATTGTCTTAAATTGGGCACTCTAAATGATTGCTCGCTCAAGACAATCATTTTGATTGTCCTCAATAATAGGCAATCCAAATGATTGTCTTAAATTGTGGTCATTCTAAATGATTGTCTTGAGCAGACAATCAAAATGAGTGTTTGGCAAAAAACCATGAACTAATACTCGGAGATGGCTCAACAAGTAGTAGTGTGTGTGGTGTCTAGTACTTGGAGATAGCTCAACAAGTAGTAGTGAGTGTGGTGTCTAATACTCAGAGATAGCTCAACAAGTAATAGGAAGTTACAACTTGGAGATAGCTCAACAAGTGGCAATTAAAGAGGTATTCACTAGGAGATAGCTCAACAGGTAAATATTAGTAGATACGACTTGGAGATAGCTCAACAAGATACAATGAGTTGGTCTAGTGATTCACACAAGTGATAACAGCAAACAAGTGGGGGTTGGATTCAAAAAAATAATACATCTACCTTACATTGGTAAATCAAGCCTTCTTATATACTGTTTAATATGTACTATAGTTTTGAGTCATAACTGCAGAAATGCTGTGGATCAGTCAGCCTGACTGCAGAATGCTGTGCAATGATTGATATTGAGTCATTGATGTAAGGAGGCTGTGCAAGTTCTGGTTCTGTTAGCCCTGTTTTTGCCCTTTCCCTTCCATACCACTGCCCTTGGCCACTTCCTTGCCATATCCCCTGGCTTGCCGCAGTTGTGGCAGGTGAAGGGTTGTCTGTCACTAGGTCGGAACAATGGGTTCATGGATGTATGTGCAGCCATGAGTGCTCTATAGTCTATTTGTAACCTATCTGTTGCCTATTTGTGGCCTCGGAGTAGCCTGTCTGTACCCCTGGGCCCTGGTGTTGGCTACTTGTAATCTATCTGTAGCCTATCTATAGCCTATTTGTAGCCTTGGTGTTGCCTGCTTGTAATCTATCTGTAGCCTGTCTGTACCCTTGATGTGACCAATCTGTTGTCTGTTTGTAACCTCACAGTAGCCTATCTGTAGCCTATCTATAGCTAAGGATGGACATGAGTCCAGGTCCTAACAGGTGACCTGTGGATTCAACACATGGGAATGCCTGTCTGACCCGGATCCACAGGATCCAGGTACCCATTCCCATGTAGCCTATTTGTAGCCCTGATGTTGCCTACTTGTAACCTATCTGTAGCTTTTGTGTTGCCTGCTTGTAATCTATCTGTAGTCTATCTGTAGCCTATCTGTAGCCTATTTGTAGCCTTGGAGTAGCCTATCTGTAGCCCATCCATAGCCTATCTGTGCCCCTGGTGTTGCCTACTTGTAATCTATCTGTAGCCTATCTGTAGTATATTTTTAGCCTTGGTGCAACCTATTTGTTGCCTATTTGTCACCTTGGAGTAGCATATCTGTAGACCATGCATAGCCTATATGTACCTTTGGTGTTGCCTACTTGTAATTCATCTGTAGCCTATCTATAGCATATTTATAGCCTTGGTGTTGCCTGCTTGTAATCTATCTATTTGTAGCCTTGGAGTTGCCTACTTGTAACCTATCTGTAGCCTTTGTGTTGCCTGCTTGTTGCAGCAGCTTGTAATCTATCTGTAGTCTATCTGTAGCCTAGCTGTACCCTTGACGTAATCTATCTGTAGCCTATTTGTAGCCTCCGAATAGCATATCTGTAGCCCATCCATAGCCTATCTGTGCCCCAGGTGTTGCCTACTTTTAATCTATCTGTAGCCTATAAAGATGGACACAAGTCCAGCTCTTTACAGGTGACCCACTTGGTTTAACCTGTGGAAATACCCGCCTGACCTGGATCCGGCTGATCCAGGTACCTGTTCCCACAGGTGCGGGTCAGGTCACAGGTCAGCCCTTGGGGATTTTCAGACCTATAAAGTATATTTTAAGTACAAATACCTACAAATACCTGCAGGTTGACCTGCATGGCCCGGATCCGGCAGATCCAGATACCCGTTTCCCACGGGTCCGGGTCAGGTCACAGGTTGTGTTTTTTTGGGTGCAGGTACCTGTGCAGCGGGTCCGGGTTTACCGGGATCTGGACTTGTGTCCATCCCTAGTAGCCTATCTGTAGCCTATCTGTAGCCTTGGTGTAACCTATCTGTTGCCTATTTGTAGACCATCCTCCTTGTGTTTCCTGCTTGTAATCTATTTGTAGTCTTTGAACCCTTTATCAGTAGCCTCTCTGTAGCCCCTCCATACCCTATCTGCACCCCTGGTGCTGCCTACTTGTAATCTATCTGCGGTCTATCTATAGTCCATCTGTAGCCTTGTTGTAGCCTATCTGTAGCCCATCCACAGCCTATTTGTACCCCTGGTGTTGCCTATATGTAATCTATTTGTATAAAACACCATCAGCTCTGTTAAACAGAGAGGGGTCTAAAGGACATTCCGTTTAACATGTTAAACATAGTTATATTACTACTGCAAGATATACTACTCTTGCACCAGTCACACTCTGTTAAACTTCTGTTAAACCGTTGTTAAACCGTGTTAAACCAATGTCAAAGTCCTGCCGATAACACGCTGTTAAACATCGTTAAACCAAAGTTTGATAAATGTATTCAATCTACGAACCTGATTTGACACTGGTTCAACTGGTCGTTAAACATTGTTAAACGAGCGTGAATCGAAGTTTGAACCGTGTGTTGAACCAGCGAACCCAATGGTTAAACTGGTCGTTAAACCAAAGTTTGATAAATGTATTCAATTTACGAACCTGATGCTTGACACTGGTTCAACTGGTCGTTAAACATTGTTAAACAAGTGTGAATCGAAGTTTGAACCTTGTGTCAAACCAGCGAACCCAATGGTTAAACTGGTCGTTAAACGCTGTTAAACGTCGTTAACCAAGGCATCACCCAGATGATCCAGACTGGTTAAACCAATCGTTAAACACTGTTAAACATTGTTAAACCAGGCCTCAGACCCGATGATCCAGACTGGTTTAGCCTGTCGTTAAATACTGTTAAACGACGTTTTTGAACAATGTATCAGGTCTGCGAACCTTATGCTTCAGACTAGTTGAAACCCAACGTTAAAGCGAGGTTTAACCCCCCGCCATGATCTGTATAGAGCAAGTGTTAACCATATGAAATACCGATCCCATTACACCGAAACTCACCTATTGTTAAACTCTGTTAACTACCGTCCACAAATTGTCGGATCCAGGAGAGTCAAGCACGTTGCTGTAAGTCATATATATTGTAGGATTCGACGTACAAGCATGTAAACTGTAGTATAGCAAATAAAAGTACGACAAGACCTCAATTCTCCTTCTTCTGCTTCTTCAGCGGCTCTTTCGATCCGGCCCCCGGTTTTCCGTTTGCGACCTCTTTTATTCTTTCCTTCGACTGGAGGCATTTCGGATGATGGTCCGGCGACTGGTTCAGCTACTACACCTTCCCCTTCAGGCAACCCTCCAGCCACTGCATGTCGCCCACTGCGTCGAGGAGGCCCAACGGCTCCTCGTTTATTCTTCTTCTTGGGCGCCAACTTGTTCGGAACCGCGGTTGGAGGAGCCACAAAGTCATCGGGAAGATCAGAAAGAGGGGACCCACAATTTTCTGCTGGGATGATAGGAGTAGCAACCCCTGAGGTCAACGCGATAGAAACGGCGACTCTACCGTTACCTCCTGAGGTTGATGCTATGACCGGAGGAACAGTGGTTTGACCATCATCCCCAAAATCCGATCCAACAGGGGGAGCTGCTGCAAGAGGTAGAGCCAGAGGTGCTGCTGCACGAGGCGGATCCAGAGGCGCTGCTGCGACAGGAGGCGGAGCCGGGGGTACTGCTGCAGGATCCGGGGCTGGAGGTGCTACTGCAGGAGGCGGAGGCGCTGCTGCAGGAGGTGGAGTAGGAGGTGCTACTACAGGAGGCGGAGACGGAGGCGCTGCTGCAGGAGGCGGAGGCGCTGCTGCAGGAGGCGGAGGCACTGCTACAGGAGGAGCAGGCACTGCTGCAAGAGGAGGAGGCGCTGCTGTAGGAGGCGGAGGTGCTGCTACAGGAGGAAGGGGGGCTAGTGCTCAAGGAACCTCTGCACCAAACTGAATGATATCTTCGCGTTTGCTGAAACGAAACTTCGAGCCATCTGTCTTGAAATACTCAGCTAGAGCGAAGATATTCATGACAGGAATGGTTTGAGGGTCGACGAGTGGGGTAGGCAAGTGAAACTGTTGCTGGTTGTAAAAGGATCCAGGATCTTCCTTGATTTGATCCCAGGGTAAGTAGCTACCGTTGTACTGTTTCCCTATAAGACAAGTCAGTATGGTACAGGAGTTGGTTGAAATTGGAATACCACTTACCCCAAAGTTTACCCAAAAATACTTTGATCAAGTTTTGCAAGTCATTCGGTGTCAAGTTGTTGAGTTGGACCGCTGGAAATTTGGGAAAGCCTTCCTCATCATAGAAGAACGCCTCCGCTTCCTCCTCATTCACAGATAAGGCATCAACGGCCCACGTGTGGAAGGGTTCAACGAAATCCTTGACAAATTGCTCTTCGCCAGTAGTCTGTTCAATAAAATCTCCACTCGAGAAACTGGCAAGTTCATCAGTCTAATATTTTAAATTGTATGGTAAACGACCTACTGTTTCGTTTGTACGTCGTTGTTGGCATCACGAAATGAATACACTACCAGGGCCTCGATTGGTCCTACACAACCTGAGGTTGTGAGTGACTTGAAGAAGACTGGTAGAACTTCTTCCAGCTTACTTTGATTGCTGGTGAGATTGTCAGTGATAAGCTAACCATCAGGAAAATTTTACTAACCCCGGTACGTCGATCTGTTTTGCGTCCTCGCCCCATTGTTGTTGTATCTCAGGCGTCAACCCATCCCACATTTCTTTCACTACAGTCTGATAATTTTCGCCTTCATCCACTCGCAGTTGAATCTCGGCTGCTTGCTTCGACTTGAAAAAATCTCGTCCGTTAGCGGGAGTACGTAGTTCTCGGATGGCACCAATGATCTTCAAGGCATCCTCATGTGAAATCGCGATCCCACCATGAGAAGTAGCCTTCTTCATCTTGTGGTGATAATGGTTCTGAAACACACGATTGATAGCCTACAAATCGAGCCAACTTCTAGATTAGATGTCAAGTTATGGAAACAAACGATCTTACCGCCACATTGTTCTTCCTCTGCCCAGGAGTGCATGTCACGTTTTCAAATGGTGCTTCGTTTTCTTCAATTAACTGCATAATCTTCTCGGCCGTTGTTTGCCTCCAGTTGTCGACTTTGTTGCTCCCGACCAACTTGGGATCGTGCTTCTTCACACGCTTCTCAAATTGCTCGAGGTAAGTTTCGCGGATTTTATCGACGACGGGCTTTTTGATATCGGTGGTCTCTCCTTTCTTCTTCTTAGGAGCAACAACGGCAGGCGCATGAGGAGCAGGAGCAGGAGCAGGACAACCATTAGGGCCAGCAGTGTATCGAGGTGGAGGAGTGACAGGAGTTGGGGGCATTCTGGAAGAGAAAAAATTTGTTCGAAAATGAGAATTGGCCTGCTTTTTAACCTGTTCAGGACAAAAGAGATGGCCTGACAATTAAAGATCACATACTTGGTCTAAAAGTCACGGTCCAAAGACCATGGAAACAATAGCATCTGTAGCTGGTCCAAGCGAATCACGCAAACGATAGTCTTCTACCCCTTCAGCACATTGGAGCATAGTTATAGAAAAGTCAAGTAGACTATTTCTTTCAAGTTATAGTAATCGCTAGAGAACGCAATCGAGGTTGTGCGAGTTAAAGTGAAGGTCAGAGCGACTTTCCACGGTCCTGAGGGATAACAGTGTTTGGTCCAAGTGAGTCCGCCACGCAAAACATTAGCCTTGCAGCTTTCGAGGCGTTGTTTAAAAGGTAGTCAAGTAGACTACATCCTTCAACCTGCGTTAAAGGAAGAGATCGCCTAAGAAAGCAATCAACGTCGACGTGAAAAATCAAAGGTGAGCGCTCTAGAAAAAGTGCTCGTAATTCCATGCCGTAGCTCGGCTCACGCACTTAGAAATTTCTTTACTTCCACCACATCCATATCCATACTTATCCCTGGTTTATCGTACATTTGGCACTTCAACCATTTCTTGTGGTTGTTAACTCCCTGATTTCTGTCATCGAGCCTTGGATCTCTTTAATAAACACACAAACGCGAAGCCGCAACTGCAATGAGGTGCGTACCTATGACAGCTAATCCAACAATCGATTCAATGACCGGAACGCATACCAATTTACTTATGACGGAAGATAATCTGCTCAAAAACCGGAAAAAACGTGAAGATGGTGCGCTCTTTATATTATCGACGCTCGTTCTTTACCTCATTTCGATATACCTTTTGCCCTTTCGCCAACAGTTGGACCGAGTCAAAGCTCGTCTATGTGTGAGCTTTGCAGATTAACCCATTCTTTTTGACCTAACTTTGCTAACTTTGCCTTACAGTTACATTACCCCCCAGCAACATTCTCAAGGAACTCCCTAGCGTTGTTAAGCTCCATAGTTTCTTCAGTGAGCTGACCTTCTCAGACGGTCTCTGTGGAACCTTTCTTTATGACGCCAAAGAGTACATCACTTCTCCCAATTGTGAGTATATCCCATCACCTCCCATGGGCTCCATGCGTAATCTGTACCGTCGATTCGATGCGCGTTATGGAGACGACGATCCAATTTGTTGGCCTCAACCTTTCAACCCGAACTATCCCTGGTATGCTGCCATTACCAAGAAGCCTACGAACTTCACCTCTCTCGCTGATCGTATCATGTGGCTTGATCTACGCCAAGATGATCTCGCTTTTACTGCCAAAGCAGTACAGAGTCAGGAGGGTGTTGTAAAGACGGAGCTGGTCGACGAGCTGGAATCTCGGATCAGGACTCTCAAACCTCGAACACTGGCCTGGCACCAGACCAATCGCGATGAATTCAGGCGGAAGTTTGTCAAGGAGCATACGGACACCATTGACCTTTGCCTCACTCGTCTTAAATCAGTTTCTGCTTCCCTCAGGTCACAGCAGCTTGCGCTTACCGAACTACAGCGTGCTTTCCTCACCGTCCAGGCTGTGCTCGAATATACAGTCCTGGAAGCAAGCGATATCACCTCTGGGGTGCCTCTTTCATTCAAACACGACAAGATGGGGGCTTTCGTTTGGAATGATAGGGACGCGCGTATGCTGTATAACACAGGGCTTCCCGTCTTTTTCATACGACCTTGGAATACCTTTGACCGCCAGATCATTGAATGGTTCACCCCATTGTTGCAGCCGCAGCTACCTTTGGTTCAAATGGCCCCAGCTGACCCTCCATACCATCCTATAATGATGGGTCAGGCTGGTTCTGATGTCAAATTCAGCACCATCCGCCAAGCATCGGTGAGGTGTTTCGATGCCATTTCTCCATTCGAAAATCTTCATATTCCTGATCGGTACGCCTCGTCTTTTCAACTTGGTAATGGGCGTATTTTGGCTCCAGCCACGTCCCCACCTAGTCACCTCCATCCTCAGCCTTCTTCCTCGCAGTCTTGTTCTGTTATACAGAACCAAAGTTCTCAGAGCCATTTCCGCCATAGTCAGGCTAACAGGTACAGAAAAGCTCGTAAACCTGCCAAGAACCGTAAGTTTTTCTCAGTTATAAAGGTATTCTTCTAAACGCTTCATTATACAGCTCCGGCCCTTCAGCGCGATACATTTGCTGACCTACCGAAAGATGATCCGCTGGTACCTCCTGCAATTACTGCATGGAGGAGTGTCAACAAAACCATTTCTCAGAGTGGGGTTTTACCGGGAAAAAGGTTACTTGCTGTTCCCAATCCTGGACTTTTTTTTGGACTCCAGCACCAAGATCGTCAAATTCCGTATTTCTTGATGTGGGCGCATTTCAAAGACGCGTGGCTTACTGCTTTGGAACGTGGTCATTCTCCTCTCAAGATTGAACTTTGGCGCAAGATTCTCGCCTTCACTTACCTTCAGCCGATTGAGCCAGGCCAGGAAATTTCGCCAAAAATGCAGGTCACTATCGAGGCTCAAAACATCGTCAAAGACGTAATTCAGACTTACAACTCGCGCATGCTGCTCACGCCGGTGCCTTCCATAGGTGCTTTTGAACCATCCACAGCTCGAAAGCTCATTCGCCAGTTGTGTATGATCAATTTTTGTTCCGAACTTCTCCATGTTGACCAGATACTTGATACGACTCAGCCAGTACCACAACGAACATATACCATGGCCGATCTGGATGCTGCCCGCGCCCAACACCGGCGAAAGCGCACCACGCTCATGGATGGCATGTTCCTTTATCCAACTCTCATCCCCGATCCAAATCACGATCTGGGGATAACTGCAGTCAGGTGGAGTGAGTGCTATATTGCCCTCAAACATTTTTGGGCCCTGTTGGATACATGGCCAGCTCAGAAACCGGTGATATGGCGACGAGGGGTGGACATGGACCTGAGCAACCAGCAGTTTGCATCAGCTGAGGGGGCACAATGGGAAAGGATGCTCGCGGAGTACTATGTTCAATGTGTGTTTTACCGTCCTGAAGCATGCCCCTTCGCTTCCTTGTCGGTTAATAGGTTGATTGTACTCGATTTTCATACGTCTTTTGCCAGTCTCTGTATCTAGCTAACTACCTACTACTCTTTAATGCAGATATTACTACGTATCCTGTCTTAAAGCATTGAAAGCTCGAAGCTAGTCGAATGAGCCAAACGAAGAGAAAGCAATAAATTATATAGCATATTTCAATAGTTACATCGGCCGTACATGTTAGGAGCAAAACATATGAGCAGTGTGAATCGCCCAGCCCTCGATCTCATCGACTGCAGAGAGCTTCAGGGTGACTAAATCATTATGGTAAACAGCAAAAAGCGTATCCCACCTGATCGCCTTCCAACCTAGACTTGGAATAAAGTGGTCCAGTGTAACTCTATTGGACAATCCAAGGGTCTTCAATTTGCTGGCCACCGTGTTGAGTGAAATGTATGGCCCACTGTGAGCAAAAGTAACCGTAATGTCTTGCATAGAATTGCGCTGGAAATCGATTAGCTAGTGACCAAAGAATCAAGGAAATTAATGCTCACTGTTTTCCAAACAGCAAAAGTTAGCTGTATATCTGAAGACTGGGCATTGTTGATGACTCAAGATCGAAGATTAACTTGGACATTGTTGCTGGCTAACGCTTTCCTAATGGGTTGGTCCCGCCTGTCGTTCCCTTTACCGGAATCAGGTTTGTCAGAGCCCCGGGAACTAGCGTTCTGGTTGCTCTCGGCTTTCATGATCTTGGAGGAATGTTTAGATTTGCTAAACCAGATTTCAACTTCATCACTGCCAGTAGCAGGAGCAGGTTGAACTTTAGCATCATCATCCACGACAGTAGCTGGGGGTGCCGGGTCGGCTGGGTCGTCGTTGGTAACACGAGGACCGGGAGCACGAGAAGTCAGGAACGATGCTCGAGAGGGTGTGGTATTAGAAGATAGGTACTGTTCCGCGTCAAAAAGTATTGCCCGTCTTCGAAGTAAATCCAAGAGAGTTTGACTAGAAAGAAGTATATGGCGGGGAATGACTTGCATCTCCCAGTTGGTGCAGATGTGTTCGCCGGTCTTGGAGTCCACAATCTAAGGCAAAAACAGGGTTAATCGCGAATAAATATCATTCATTCCTACTTACTTCACAGTATTGTCGTCCAAGGTCGTCAAAACGATCATGTTGGGGACCAGTAACTTTATCTGGGTTTCCAGCATACAATCTCCACGATAAGACACGTCGGCCGGGAGGAACTTGCGGCTTTGGAATATGCGAAGGAAGATCAACTTGGCCTTGCAATGTCAAAAGTTCATTGAAGAGAGCTTGGTTGCATTGTTGACGCTGTTCGAGGCGGATAGGGTTGATACGGTTGTTCGAGGCAGTGATAGAAGGTGATTTGGGCATATTCAGAGGAAAACAATGGACATTCAGATCCAGCGGCGGGTCCTTTTATTGGGATAGTACAATAAGTAGTGCCTCTTGGACCCGTGGTCATGAACTGATCCATGTTGTTTGCATTGATAGAGAACAATTGGCCTGGCCACAGTATTCTTCTTGCATTACTACGACTCCAGTCATAGCAAAAGATCCACCTGCGTGGATCCATGGAGAAGGACTAAGAAGGATAAGCGACAAAGTGACATTGACGTGACGTTATCCTCTTATCATGAATCGATAAGATATGATAAAGTTGATCGAGATTAATCTTATCTTAGTATTGTTGCGAAATTATCGTTATACATATTAATTAGACATACTGTGTATTACTTGGAATATACAGATTTCACTCCAGCAGAAAGAATCGTCGCTTGGAAGCTATCAATTATTCCGACCATTTCAGCAATGATAGCCTTATCTTTCTCAGCAGCTTCGCTTCGATGCAGGCTGATTACATCGGAAGAATCCCGCCCGCCGGTAATTCCTCCAAGTTGCAATTTTTCACCACGGCGTTGCACTGATCCTGTAAGCGCCTATACATGGCCGCTTGCCGTCGAGCATATGCAGCATGTCCAAAAGACCAGCTGTAACCATCATCAGCCGTCAGCGGACGAGCAGCTGAGTTAGACCAGGCTGTTTCCATCCTCCGACAGGCACGACGATAGTTGAAGAGTTCGGCGTGAATAGTCTCACACACTTCACGCCACCGTTCATCATCAGCTTTCTTCCGAAAATATTCAATTTGGTCGCCTAGTCAAAAATTAGTGATAAGTTCATGCTAGAACTAAATAGCAAACGTACTTTCTTCCTCAAACTGAGCGAGATTTTGGGAGTGGCCACTTGCGCCGAACACAAGTTTCTTTGTCCAGATCCAATCGTCAGCCTTTGTTTCTGGTTCCTTGCCCTTGTTCTTATCCTGTCGCTGTGCCACACCTGTAAAGTAGTCAGTAGATATCATCACTTTGAATTGCACTGAATTCCTACGTCTCTGTCTTCGAGTGCCCTGTGTGCTTGCCATCGGTTCATCCATCTCCATGCCTTCACTTTGCTTCTTAGATGTCTCCCCCTCATCTTCATCCTCCTGCTCTGCCAGTAGGGTGTAAAGTCCACCATCTGTTTCTCGTGAATCACCTAGCTGCCTCGGACGAACAGTGGAGTATCGGTATGTGCCGGAAACCTCCATTAGAGGTAGATCGTCTGGCTTGGCACCTCCCAGCTCCATAAGAGCTTTCCGAGCCCGATGGTAGTCGGCAATGCACGAGTCTTGCTCTACCTCAATTTTCTTCAGCTTCAACTGTGACCTCGTTCTTGCTTCTTCTGGTCATGAGTTATCGAAAAAGCTTTGGCGGAGTTTTGAACTGACTTGATACAGTCATACAATTCACCTTCACGCAGTTTGCACTCGAGGTCTGCAAGATACTGTAGACCGCGTTTTTCGCGTTGAGCATGGGTCATGTTGGAAGGAAGTAGGAGGTTCTCTTCTTCAGGCTTGACCACGACTTCCTTATCATCGTCAGTGTAATACAGAGCAGCCACCATATCTTCAATGCCACATATGAGGAGCTTCTGTGTTTCTCGGAACTCGGCGATTTGCTCGGTCAGCGTTTTACGCTGCTTCTTGATATCTTTCAGGACAGTTTCCGTCTGGTTGAGAGTCAGTTTGCCGCGGATTCGTTGCCTATATCAAGAACGATACTGTTAGCTGAATAGATATGAGATGAAGACAACGTACTGCACATGTTGAATGAGAAGCCCCTGTTGTATCAAGTAAAGCTCGATATTCCCTTCATCCGCATCCTCTGCCGAGGGAGCGTTGTCAATGAGGAGTTGCTGATAAATCTTCTCTTTAGAAGGTACTGAAACAAAACAATTCAAGATGGAATTCATAACAAAAAGGAAGACAGTTACCCGGAGACTGGTGCTCATATATTCCCTCGATGATGCCATTGCGATAACGCTTTGCTGCTTCAGCTTTCCTCTCCCAGCCAGGTATCCGCTCACGAAAGCTGATGCACACGGATATGAAGGCCCTGTGCTTTCGACGACTGAGGACGAGTGCGTCCTTATACAGCCTCAAAAACAACTGAGGCATTTCGACGTTTTTGCGGAAATTGTTGTAAGAGTAGTGATCTGAGAGGACTTCCATACGATGACCAGCATTCATCTGTCTAACAGATCCTCCGAGCTGGTTTAACTCCACCCATTGCTGCTCCACTGATTTGCCATGCTTGTGAGCTGCACCGGGGATATAAGCTGCATTAAACTCATATTTGCATCTTTTCTTGTGGTCTTCGATATGCAGAGCGGGAATCATAGGCCGTAATAGGCTGATAAGGTCAACCATGTGATGCCAGTTGATGTTGAATCGCTTTGGCAAGTTAACGCAATATTGACAATTACAGTCGTAGGAAAAGAGGAAGTCGGAGGCCCCTAGGTGGCCATGAGGACAGCTGTGGCGGGTTTGCGAGAACGCATGCTGGAGAGCGTAGTCTGAGAATCTGAAACTGGGGGGTGACATTCAGTACATGCAATAAAAGCAGCAGAAGTCCATTACCCTTCGCCTTTTTGTAAGTTCATGGAGGAACGGATGACACAGTGATTGCACGAGACATTCACTACGCCTGAATAACGCATGTTCTTGAACTTCTTCTTGTTCTGATTATTAACGATGTTGAGATAATTGCATGTTGACTTCTACAGGATATCGTCAGTAGGCTATAGTGGAATGTATTCAGCACATACCTCCTTATCGTCCATAGTGTTTTTCAGATATTCTTCGACTTTCTTCTCATCCGGGAAATATCCGATATCTTTATCAGTCAACAGTGAGATATCATTCGGGTCGGTATTCTTGATATATTGACCGAGGTGAAAATTGCCATCCATGGTCTTTGCGTCTTGGTTCAAATGCCTGGACAGTCACATTAGCGCGATAATTTAACATAGTCTCAAAGAACTTACTTGAGCTCTGGGGGTGTTCTTTCCCATCCTTCCTCCATGTTAAAGCCATCTTCGGGACACGCCAAACAAAATTGCACAATGGAACCAGGTATTCGATGAGGAAAAGCAGCAGATAGGTTATGTGCTTGTCCAGTATGTTTATCAATCCGCAATTTACGCCAAATACGAGTTGCCAGGAGAAATTGAGGATGAGGATCCTGGTGTGAGAGTCAACTATATTCAGGTGGCAGAGAATCAAAGGCTTACCAAAACTTCTTGAGTAAAAAAACCATCCGAAAGGGAACGCAGAGCGCGGATATAGTCGTACGAGGACTTTTTAGAAGCCAAATTTTGTTTCGTATAATCGTCTAAGACTCGGAATGTCATCAACGTCCTCGGAAATCTGACGGATCCAGGAAAAAGTCGAGCATTCATGAGCTGCTGAACGCGGTCGGGATCTCCATTGCAGCCACAATAGCTGATCTGAGTGCCATGGAATCCGTTCATATCCACTAGCGTCACGATGTTGGGATTTGTTGGCTCTTTGCAAAGCGATCCTCGAGAGCAGGGGAGCTGGATAGTATATTGGTTGTTGTCAAGATAGGAAATATCGGCCTTCAGATACCACCCTTCGCGTTGCCACACCCTCACCCAATGGAAAGGGTTATGAAAGTGGTCTCGGATATAGCACTTCTCACAAGTGGCCTCGTACTGGAAACAGTCGTGGCATTTGACATTACAATAAAGCCCGGAACCACATTGACATAGATGGTTTACTATTTCGCTGGCCTCGCCAGCTAGAATATAGTACTGTAATTCTGTAAGTTTTGCGACGAAATCTGCCATGGTTTCGGCAGTCTAAGAGCATAAGTGAACAATACAAGTTTCAGGTAACAATAAGACATACCTGTGTCATCTCCTTTCTTTTCTCTACAACCCTAGCTTGCTCTTCCTTCTCCTCCTCCTCTTCAGAATCAGGTTCTTCTTCAGCGATCGGCGCGAGCGTTTGTGGTGGTGGCGCAGAAATGATTGGTTCCGGTTCGAGAGGAAGCTGAGAGAGTGGTCGAGTTTGACGAGGAGCGCCGAGATGACGCGAGCTATCCGTGAGGGTTATTCGTGTTTTAGCACTCATAGCAGCTTTCTCCAGCTCTCTCTTGCGTTTCATGGCCAGGATCGAGGAATAAGGAAATGGTTCACAGCAGTGAGCCTATACTGACAAGCGTCAGAGCACAAGTACCACATGTGTGATACAACCAAGTCGAACAAGAGAGAATCTGAACAAAGTGATGAAACAAAAGCGAGCCGGTATTGCCGCCGTACAAGCGCGCGATCCGGTTTTTGAGATATTTCAGATAAGATAAGATTACAAGCCTGAAAGAAAAAGATTTGTAGTTCTATCCTTTCATGTTGGGGTCAAAGTATGAATTGGCAGAAGAGAGAGGTGGAAGTCGTATGATAAGCCGATAGACTATATAAGTAAGAACTGACGAAGCGAGAGAGGTGGAAGCCGTATAATAAGCTGATAGACTATATAAGTAAGAACTGACGAAGCAGAGTACTATGATGTACGTGAAATAGAAACCTAGTTCTGTCTAGTTACTTTCATCTCCAGCATAACCGGAACCACTGTACTCACTCTCACCTTCACCGTCATCAGAAGGTCGAGCTACATTGAAGTCGTTGTCAGAGTCCAGTTCGTCCAACTCGTCGTCGGAAGAGAGTTTGCTCTCGTCAGAAACATGATCGGGATGGTCACTGTCATAGATCGGGGGACTCGGAACCCGTTGCATTGTCGAGGGCCTTTTGGCTAACCACTGATTGACAGCGGTAGTGTCAAGAATGTCATTGCTAGCATCGCTGGGAGCTATTGAGGAACTCTGTATGTTAACATGAGCGTGGTTGGTATCATGATAAGGTTTGGGATCTTTGGCAGGCTTCACAGTGTGTCTGTAAGAAGTAGTGGGATGAAACAAGTTTCGAGCTTACCAGCAGCAAACATATATCGATACTCAATATCCGAAAGCTCGTTGCCTGTGATTGCAGACCTGACCTCTGGGATCATCTCCCAGAAAACCTCCTCCATGTCGACGATAATGCCCTCAAGAATCACACCGCGTACAGGCCACTGATCCAACCGGCGCGATAAATCAAGAAGGCGTCGTTTCAGAGTTTTGAGGACAAGTAAAAGGGTCGGGTCAACGTGATAGACGGGGACATACAGCGGCATGAAGTCTACACAAAAAGAAATGAGTTGTAAGAATAGTGGGCGCGGGGAACTCAAGTACTCAAGTACTCACCATCTGCAATTCTTCCACGTATTGGAGGTAAGGATTGTTTGCGAAGGATAGTGAGAAGAATGGGAATTTGTTCATGAAGGATAGGATCCAAGCTTTCGACGATGCGACGAATATGGGGAATATCCCGTATATAGGTATCAGGCATGTCTGTTACCGCTTCTAGTAATTCGTCGACAACAGATATAGCTTTATCCAGAAGCCTACGAGCTTTGGAGTAGGTTGCGAGAACGAGTGTATTCGACATTGGAGAGCTGGAAGAAGCGGTGGTTTTGCGTTAGACAAACACATTCTACGCGATTTATATGCCAAGCTGAACAAAAGAAAGATATGGCCAATAGCTAAGATACCGATCTAGATTATGATTTTCAAGCGAAATACAACAACAAAAAAGACCATCGTACCAGCAAAGACCATCATACCAGCAAATGCCAGCAGTCACTGTGCATGACGACAAGAAGTCGGTCAAGCCGCGATAACAAGAAGTTATCAGCAGCAGAGGGGACTGGCGTCCTCTCGAATTAAAGGAAGAAACGAAAATGGAAAAGGATTGAAACTTGATCGGCCGAAAACTGATGCCGATACGGCTAACGGGAAAAATTTGCCAGAGTTGAAGTCTAACTTACACCGTAACTTACCTTTTCCCCATGAGATTCATGCTAGTGGATCTTTTACTATGACTCGAGTCGTAGTAATACAGCTTCTGCTGTAGTGTCTATCTCTATCGCCGGCCGTCTCTTGTGAAATCAAATGGTACGTGTGGTGCGTTTCTTAAATTATCGAACTAACATTTCCTTGTCCAGAAACGCGAAGACTCTGGCTACTTGTACAAGGCCCCTCTTCCTGCTGAGATTCACTCTAGTGGATCTCTTACTATGACTGGAGTCGTAGTGACACAGCTTCTGCTGTGCGAGATATTAAATAACGGTACGTGTTTTGCCCATGTAAGATATCGCACTAACATATCCATATTGTGAACATGAAGAATCAGCAGATCTATGGCTACTTGACTGGCGCAAGGCCTACGGTAGGTAAACCTACACATCTGGCCCAATCGCACCTCCATCATTCGATTTTCCGCTCTCAAAAACCGCCCGGCCATCTTCGACCCTCACGGGGACAGGCTCAGCCTCCCACGCCTGGATTCTACGCTCTAGCGGTCTATACAAGCCTTGCATGGCGAATAAAAGAGACCAGTCCAAGTCCCCGTCTTCACAAAGGATGGCAAGACGGTTACAGGCTTTTATCAGGACCTGCTGTCGGTCTTGCAGGGTGCAGTAACATGGGCTTGCGTCAGACGAACCGGATCCTGTGCCCGAAGAAGGTCCTGCTTCGCCTGTAGCCTGGTGAAATCCAGGAGTGGATGGGCCAGTGGAAGCAGAGATACTAGATGGTGTTCGAGAGTCGTCGTGGTCACACTCCCGCTTCGTGCGTTTCGGAGCTGGTGATGCGTTGCCGTCGCCTTCGAGACGGCTGCTCTTGCGTTTCAAACGCATGGAACGACGAGGGGTTTGTGGATTTGCAGAGGTCATGGCTTTGTTTTTGAGTGGCTTGTAGTTTTCTGTGAGAGGATTTCGGATGAACTAGTCAGTTTTTATATGCTTTTTCTTGTTTTGTACCGGGCTAAATTGACCAACAGGTACTTTTCTTATTGTGTACGCTACGCCTTCGATTTATTGTTTCGATGGCCCAAGTTGGGAACCGAGCAAATCAGCAAAATTTCCTGTAATTCTACAAAGTTTCTACACAAATAGCCTCGAAAATCAGCAACATTCATATATCGTTTGGGCCAACGCCAGCAGCTTCGGGCGAAGGTCTTTATCCTGCATCTTGTCACCTTGTACAGCTTTCTCCAAGTCTTCACAGGCACGGGACAGGTAATCTATCCACATAGATTCAACGTCTGAAGAATTCCCTGCCTCAGCAGCACTTTTTGCGAGGGAAGAGGGTCCTGCCTCAGGCGCTGAAGAAGCTTGGGGATTGTCGACAAATTCAATCTCAATCTCGCTGTCGTCGTCAGTGAGTGGGAATGGTTGAGTCTCGGGTGGTGTAGTCGAAGGGGTAGCTCGTGAGTTGATGGCATTGGAAGAATCAAGCTTCCTCTGCTTTGAAGGAGTAGGGCGTCCTTTGGAGGAGTCCCTTTTACGCTTCAAGGCACACGGAGAGGTAGAATCCGCTTGCGCTCCCTCCAGGAAGGTTTCGATTTCGACCTCGAGTGTACGATATTGCGCAGCTGGACTTCCGATGTGCGGAAGGCAATTCCTCATTTGCTTTAGCTTGGTGGTCTCATTGCACAGCATGAGCCAATGGCAGTATTGTCGGAATAGCTCCAGTCTATCTTTCTGGCACCACTGAAAGATAGGATGGTCTCTAGGATCCCCACAGGCGGCGTGCTCGCAAAGACGCTGAAAATTTGCTTCATCAGTATCAGGCCTTATAGGAACGACATGACTCACAGCTAACGCCATGTTTGCGAACTCGGTTGGTCTGGCTTGACCCATGGAAGTGGCCAGCATATGCTTGTACCACGCTTGTTTTCTAGGATCATCACATTTAGCGAAAGCCTCCAGCTGTTCGTAGCGTCGGTTTTCCTGGAGATACGTGATGATGATGCCCGTTAGAGCCTGCTGCATAGGGCTTTTGCAGTCGAAGAAACCTGGGATCTTAGCCAAATAAGTCGGATGAAGGTCGTACGATGATGGCTTTTTCGGGGTGGCTTTTTTCGGAGTGGACTTGGCTTTTGTGACGGAGGACTTAGCTTTTCCTGAAGTAGCCTGAGAAGACATTTTTTGGATTGGTCAATATTGGATGAAGGTCCTTTTATACTGTGGCGATCAAAGCGCAATGCCTACCCAGCTTTATTGTTCAAGGGGCCAGTTAGGAATATTATTGTTATCAACCGAAATGGATTGTGTTGGAGCCAACTCAAAGAAACGTAGACTGTAGAGGAAACCATGGTACATTAACGAGGTAAGCTCTTCTTAACTATATATTTTCTACACTACTTATACAAATGTATTCAGGGTGTCCTTCAACTCAGACATAGCCTGCGTGAGTTCGTCGTTGAGCATCAATGGGTCCATTGATGCCTCTTCAATCTTCTTGCAGTTTTCGATCAACGCCTCCACTTCCCTCTGAGTATAAGAAATAGTGTGCCTCGAGATCTTTATAGGACCTTCTCTACCCTCATCGATTTCATCACGTTTGCGTTTGTTGGATGTTGGAATAGAGGATCGAGCCTTGCGGTGGTTCTTGTCCAGCATGGCGACAACATCCATAAGTTCCTGCTTGAACTCCCGGTTTTCTTGTGTGGCTCTACCCAGTTCTGTGATCGCAAGGATTTGCGGAATGATTTCCTTCAACGCGTCTCTGTCTTTGACCTTGATAAGCCAGTCGGTGTACTGGCGGAGAAGGTCGAATCTTTCGCTGGAGGTCCAGGGATGAACTTGGTCTCTGTCAATACATTCACTACAACGCTATGTAATTATTCGGTAAGTCGCTAATCTGGCATATGCTGAAAAAGCTACTTACCTTAACCATGATAGCACCAAAGAAACAAGCATTTTTAATACCCATGTTCACGGTCGTGTGATGCTTGAGCGTTGATTCGGCACAGCTCATCAAATCTTGCACTGTTGTGCTACCAATTTCATGCTGCCATAGGAGGATGAGACCGAAGATGGCTTTAGCATGATCAGATGATTGGGAGAAGTTAGCAGGGAGAGTTTCGGGGTAGGTGGGGTGTAGTTCATAGGACATTCTGGGATTGGACAGGAATTTCGGTTTGTCGCTTGTTTTGTAGTCTTGCCAGTGGCCCTGACTCATTCTCAAAAACAATAGAAGTCTCAAAATCGGCAAAAATGTCAAGTTTATTGTTGGTAATGGTCAAAGCTTAGTCAAAAACTTAGGATCCTGTCAGCTTGAACAAGGCTGATACTTCCTCTTTCGGATCTTTCGGATACGTGGAGCGTTCAGAGGCGTACTCAGGGAAAAACACGTTCAATTGTACATCTACCCCAATCGCAGGAGATCGCTGTGTTGATAGCTTACGTGGAAGTAGCCAGCTAGTGCAGAAGCTCTGGAGCATCCAGATACGCAGCAAGGAGGCTATGATCTTGCGGGTGGCTTATCTTTCGGAGATTACTTGGCAGTAAACGAGAGTATATCCGACCTCAGACGGATCAGTCCTTGAACTCCTGGGAAGACAAGGACGATCCATCAGAGGAAACGGCCATCGGAGGAAACGCTGCTATATCTTTGAAGGACGCAGAGAGGAAACATTGAAAGCGATATGGCATTTGGACAGTGGGATTGAGAAGGAAGTAGTGGAAGATTCGAGTTCCAAGGATATGTGAAGAGAAGTCGAACGCGCGTAGAGAGCGGAGTAGTGGGCGTCGGGACAGGGCCTATAATATGAATCGGCGGGCTCGAGTCGCGGTGTGGGGCAGAACCTATAAAAATCGATTCGCTATGCATTCAACGAAGGAGCATATGAACACTCAACAAAAACTGTCCGCTATGTCACTTCTAAAATCCAGCCGCTTTGAAGATCCAGCGTGAATCAGATTTTTGGTTTAAGTAAGTCCAGGGCAACGGTGGACGTGAATGAAATAACAACAGACCACCGCAACGCGTGGTCTCTTCTTCGCGGTGAAGGGAGAGAGATTCGAGGTCGAGGGTCATCCAAGCTATGTCGTGATTTCGTCGATGGAGTAGTGGCCGTCGGAATGGCTATATAACGCGTCGTTTGGATGGCTGAAAGGGAGAACCTGCAAAAAAGTCGTCAACCATCTATCCAACTAAAGGAATCCGAATACGCATCGGCATCCATGAATCTATATCCAACCGCCTTTCTCAAATCCGGTTTCCTGAAAGACATTGAGTTTCTGGGTGGCAAGATTGGACGTAGGTCGAGCTGATGGCGAGGGCGACACCGAGAAATCGGGTCCTTTGATTTACGAAAATCAAGTGTAGTAGAGGTAAAGAGGGGGACTGTGGATGTGAAAGACAAAGGACAACGGCCGCCAGCAACATGTCGTCGCTTCCTTAGAGCGATGGCTGGTCAATGGAGTAGTGGGTGTAGAGGTGTGGTAGATGTAAGGAGGTGATGATGATGGATGCCAAAAGAGGAGAACAACGGCTGGCAGCAACACGTTGTCCCGTCCTCAGGCCGATAGCTGGTCGATGGAGTAGCGGGTGTAGGGATGAGTCCTATCAGTGAAACTTTGCGCGGGACGATGCATAAAAGCGGTGGCCTGAAAATCTGTAAAAAAACTGTCAGCCATATGTTCAGGGGACGAGGACTCGAATATGCAACAAAGGCTGGTTAAAAGAACGGTACCATCCAGCAATCGTTCAAATCTTGTTGTCTCCAAGAATTATCGTGAAATCGGGTCTGTAGATGGAAGATCAAATGTTGAAGTGGTGAGGAGGGCGACGATGCAAGTAAGGAAGAAGACCGACGGGCGGCTATCAGAGTAGCGGATCGCGTCGCTTCCTCACAGCGATGGCCCGGCTGCACTGCCGACGAGCTGAGAAGGGTGCCAATTGGATATATTTTCGAGACGCCCGTCGGCCGTATTCCAAGTGGTGCAAGGCCTGGAGAAAAAGCGTTTACAATCTAGCCACGAAGCCAGATCGAGCAGGATGGATCTATATATTTTACGAAGGCTATGGCATCTATAAACTCGGGCGAACAAACGACTTACTTCGCCGTATGCGTGAATGGGATTACTCGTGCTCAAATCCGGATCGACTTTGGCTTGAGGCGTTCCCAACGCCAGCTTCGCGAGCCGGTAAGTTTTAACGTGTTATTTTCATTATCTACCTAGTTAATGTGCGTTATCAGAGTTGCTTCTTCATCTAGCCCTGGAAGCACTCTCTGAATCTCGCCCTCGTTACAGATGTAAATGTAACTTTTCTCACTACAACACTCGGTGACAGTTTTAAAATTTCTGAGGTGCAGGTGGCTTTGTTCATCTTGAAAAATTTCGCTTCTGTGGACCTCTGCACATAGTTTACCTGCAGATACTTCGCCCAGTAATCGTAGCAATACTTGCTCTAACTTGAGAACTGGGCAAGTAAGTTGTTTTCGTTTAACTAACACTGTCTAACTTATATGGCAAAGCAGGTAATGGAGCCTGTAGTTTACAGGTACAGTCTTTAGATTGGCCGTGCTTTTTTGTCTCAGCAAAATGTATATTTCTTGTACACGCGATCACTTGGGTGAACTCAGTCTCTGGTGAACTCCATAAGTGCCGCTTTGATTCGGCTTATCCGGTTCCTTGGGGTCCGGATCGTTCACTGTCTTAAATCAGTGAGTGTACTACTGTTAAGTTGTCATTCTGTATAGCTAACGAAATGTCATTTAGTACATATCTTCGCTTACTTATTGTCTTTTCTTGTCCCGTGAGCGCAAGTGGTCTTGTTTATGACCTATTGTCTCTAGCCTATAAGTAGGGGGAATTCTCGAGGAAAATCGGCTTTTAATCTTCTCCCTCCAGCGCTTTCGTATCATTGACAACATGTCTACTACTACTCCCGTTGACCGCAGTTCCGATGCTACAGCTATGTCAAGTCTTGCTACTGTTGGCCTCGAGTCCGATGCAGCTGTAGAGACTGCCACTTCTCATGAGCAAACTCGTCGCATTTGTAAGTCTCGCTTCAAAGACTTTCGCACAACCTACTGACGACATTATAGCCATGTCTACGCCCTTCTCCCACGAGTCCGAGGCAGCTATGCAAGGAGCCGCAGCCCCGCTTCAAGACCCTTATCTCTCTGAACTCAGTGGCAACAATAATGAAGCGTTGCAAACAATCAAGTATGTGTATTTATTGTTTAGCTTCCAAATTTTTGGCTCACGTTTGTCTTTAGTGATATCTACGGTAACTTTACACGCGAGTATGAGCACACTCACAAGTTCGAGTGCCGATACAGGTACGAGTACCTTCGACAACGACTTCGAGGACTTCAGCCTGGTGAGGCCATAGAAAGACAGTGGGGAGGTGACCAGAAGGACGCGGACGTTGTGGATGATGGTGGTCCCCCTCCTTTGGAGGAAGACAGCGAAGATAGCGATGTGGATGACGGTCCTCCTCCGTTGGAGGAAGTGGATGAAGGTCCCGCGCTTCAGAAGGAGGCCTCAGACAAGGAGGCATGCACTTCTATGTAGAACAAACAAATGTAACGTGGTTCAATGAATTAACTGCTACTTTAATGTCTTGTGTCGATAGAGAATACTACATCAAGCACTGTTCAAACAGGAACCTTTCGAGAATGTCAGTGGGAGTCGAGCTGGAGCTGGAAAATCTGTTAAACGGTCGTTTAGCTCGCGTTGAACGCTGGTTTAACTCGCGTTGAACACTGGTTTAACTCGCGTTGAACGATCTTTAATTCACGCCGAATGGTGAGTTGGATTGTTTAATCTGCGTTGAACTGTTGTTTAACTCACGTTGAACGCGTTGAACGGTCGTTTAACTCGCGCTGAACGGTGAGTTGAATTGTTTAATCCGCCTTGAACTGTTGTTTAACTTACGTTGAACTGCCATTCAACTGGTGTTTAACGGTTGTTTAACGGTTACAGGATTTCCGGGTGTGCAATGGGGATTTGATTTGAACAGCTCTGTTTAACGCAGAGTGGCTGTTTAACCAGGTTAAACGGTGTTAAACAAATATAGATTGATATGTACATGTACTACAAGTAGTGTTTAACATGGTTCACGAAATGTCTTTTAAGCCCCCATATGTTAAACAAAGCTTATCAGGTTACTGTATTTGTGCCTGGTTGTAATCTATCTGCATTGCCTACTGGTAATCCACTGTACCATTTCAGGCAGTTCGTAAGTCATGGGTCACAAGGGACCCAGATTGTCTGAAAGGTCACACCTGTTCACAGATATTTGAGGGACCTTACAAAAAAAAAATTGATGCCAGTGCTACATGTACAAAAGAATTTTCTAGCACCTGCAGCGCACTACAAAGTTTCATAGTGGTCACACCTACAATTGGCTATCTGTAGACCATCCATAGCCTTGGTATAACTTATCTGTTGCCTATTTGTTACCTCCAAGTAGCCTATCTGTAGACCATCCATAGCCTATTTGTACCCCTGGTGTTGCCCACTTGTAATCTATCTGCAGCCTATCTATAGTCTAGTCGTTGCCTTGGTATTGCCTGGGGGTAATCAATCTGTAGTCTATCTGTAGCATATTTGTAGCCTCAGAGTAGCCTATCTGTAGACCATCCATAGCATATTTGTAGCCTATCTGTACCCTTCATGTAGCCTATTTATACCCTACTCATAGCCTTGCCTATCTATGGTCTATTTGTAGCCTTGGTGTCACCTGTCTGTTGCATATTTGAAGCCTTGGAGTAGCCTATCTGAAACCTATCCATAGATTATGTGTAGCCCTGGTGTTGCCTACTTGGAATCTATCTGCCAGAGCCTGTCTATAGCCTATTTGTAGCTTTGGTGTTGCCTCCTTGTAATCTATCTGTAGTCTATCTGCAGCCTATTTGTACCCTTAGAGTAGCCTATCTGTAGACCTTCCATAGACTATTTGTACCCTTGGTGTTGCCTCCTTGTAATCTATCTGTAGCCTATCTATAGTCTATTTGTAGCCTTGGTGTAACCTATTTATTGCTTATTTGTGGCCTTGGAGTAGCTTTCCTGTAGCCCATCCATGGCACACTTCAATGTACCCCTGGTCTTGCCTACTTGTAATCTATCTGTAGCCCATCTATTGCGTATTTGTAGCCTTGGTGATGCCTACTTGTAACCTATCTGTAGCCTATTTATAGTCTATTTATAGCCTTGGTGTCACCTATCTGTTGCATATTTGTTGCCTTTGAGTAGCCTATCTGTAGCCTATCTGTAGCCTACCTGTGCCCTTGATGTAACCTATCTGTAGCCTCAGAGTAGCCTATCTGTATCCCTTCCATGGCCTATGATCTGTACCCCTGATGTTGCCTACTTGTACTCTATTTGTAGCCTATCTGTACCCTTCATGTAGCCTATCCATACCCTACTCATAGCCTTAGTGTTGCCTATAGGCTGTAGCCTATTTGTAGCCTCAGCATTGCCTATCTGTGCCCTTTGTGTAGCCTATCCATAGACTATCTGTACCCTCTTTGTAGTCTTGACTATATTTTACTTCAACATAATATTCTTGTTTCACTTCAATCTTATAATCATCCTATTTCTATTTATCTTCTCAAACTTTTCACATTCATTTCCCATTTTCTATACATGCTCTTTCTTATTATTTTGATATGCCTTTAAATATACTCCATGATATATCCCTCTTGTTTCCATAAGTCTTACTTCTCCAATATTAGACCCCAGGTGAACAATCTTGACATCATTAGCTATTCAAACTTCTCATAACATCATACCATAGCTTAACATAACTCTTTCACTGCATGTTTTTTCAATAATGGTGCATCTTCATTCCAAACAGATAAGAAACTTATAGGCACCAAATAGGTACAATAGTTCATACATTTATTCACTGTATGTCAGTAATCATGACATTCATATTATGCTAATGACATACCTCATACTTTCTCTATATCTTTACTAAAACCTGCAACATCTGCAATGGATACACAGGGACATTCACTTTTCATATACTCATTATAGTTTTATTATTCATATCATAACTTACATAAACCAGCATTCCGTAGTATCAGCATTGCATTACTGAAGATTCATAAAATTATGTTAAACATTATTTATCTTTAGTGTAATTCCAACATATATTCTCCATGTTCTGCAATTAATAATGAAGATGTGTTTGCATGATTATTACTCATTATAGGTAAAAAACTGGAGTATAACTTGAGCAAAATTATAGCATATATATACCATTACTTTTTTGCATGTTGCTTATATATATTACAAGCAATGAATGGCATATAGGAGCTAGATATCTACATTTGCTAAACATATATATCTCACAATTATGGCACATTATACGTAAAAAATCAAAAATCTACTTCTCATAAGTTCAGCAAAATTTATAGCAGACATTTTGCATAACTTTTCCATACATCTTACAATTAATAGAAAACATATATGCATTATTTATATATGTTTGCTCAGCGTACATATTTCATAATTCTTGCTCCTTATAAAGAAGAAACCAGAAAGCGGCTTCTCATAAGTTCAACAAAATTATAGCAGATGTTTTGAATAATGTTTCTGTATGTCTTTTGTATGTAGCACCAGGAATGAGGGATATATAAGCATTATCTATTGACTGGAAGCACTATGTTTCCACCATATGTTCAGGATGACTTTTGCCCCTTATACATATTTAATTGTAAATCTATATGTCTCAGCTTTAACATGATTTTACAATGTTTTCAATGAAAGCATTAGAAAATATGTGAATCCCACTTGGTGAGATTTTCACATTTGTTCAACATATATCATGGCAAATCACGTGAACCTGCATCCAGTGCCAAGTACTTGCAGGTTTACCTGTAAAACTACTTGCAGTTCATTGACTCGTTTCCCACGGTTCTTTACCAACTCACCAGTCAACCTTTTTCCTTCACAAGTGCTTGTGTGCTTGGACTTGGACTCGTGTCCATCTTTAGATCATGATGCAAAGGAAGTGACAGGATAAGGTGCAAGCTGTATCAGTATGCTGAACCGCTGAGCCGGATCTCTAATCTCAAACAGATTTACACCTGGGATTCGCATAGCAAACACAAGGTCTTTCATTGTGGAGCCCATCGTTCCATTTGAGTCGGCTGTAGGAGAAGGAGTGGAAAGTGAATGAGTGAGTGAAGCAAAGCATAACCAAGTATGCAAGGCGAGAACAACAAAGTGGAGAGTAGAAAAATGTTTATCTGGATTGGGATTGCATAAGAAAAGATAACACCAATAGACCCACATTGTTCCACCATCCCCTGAATTAATCAAACTCGTAGGACCAATTTCCATACCAGATAAATTGGTGAACCCATCAACAAGCATTGCTGCCTTTCTTTCAACTAGAAACACTGATAATATATCAGCAAAGCTGTTGATACCTACATGTTGAGAATTTATAATCCCTTGCTATTAACAAAGGGTAAAATATTATTACTGTTGTTAACATAAAGACTACAGTGTGAGGCGCCCCCTGTTTTCTATCCTAAGTCCATGGGGGTCATTGTACCCTAATTTCCCTCATGTATTTGTGAGTTAAGCTAGTATTAGGCAGTGCCGAGGTTCTAACCCTAACAGAGTAACCGTTGGCATTGCCAAAAGTGCCGGAAGGCTTGTTAGGGTTTAGGGTTAGATTAGGTCTTAGGGGTTGGGCGCCGACATCCGGTACATATAATCCGAGCGAGTTTATTTGAAAAAACCTCATGTTTTCCCCACACAGATGGTTCCATCATTATCATAGTAACTTTTTCCAGGCCATGCTAATATGGGAATGTTTCTTATAATCTCATTGTAACCCCTGGAAAGTCTCTAGGTAAGATTGGCAAGGATGATCCAGATTTATGTGAAGATTATTGTAAATATTCTTGCTGTAATCTATGTCATTTTATGAAGAAATTTCACAAGGTAGCTGTTGTATTTCTGTTGAGGAATACAGTGAGTGTCCAATCAGGCGGTCAGTCCTGGGATCCAACACAATAGTAAGTGCGGTTGAACAATGTATTAGATACCTCGCAAACGCATGAGTACTACAGTACTACATGCCAGTTTATATACCTAGTCTACTGTATATAGAACCTTCAGGAATCTACTGGACCGGAGCATCACTAATATAATTATTAATCATGTACGGAGTTGTATACTTCCGATATTACAACAATATTCTGGCATATGATACTTATAGTTTTCCCAAGAGAGTTATTCAAAATATGAACCTCAAGATTGTGCAAGAGCTAGTTTAAAAATCCTTAATTTATACTTATTTCCTTAATTTAGAGAATGCATCTATACTTACTGTATGTAGATGTAGGGAGGGAACGGTCACGGTCACGGAGCCTCTGTTTCGTTCCAAAATGACCATGACATAACGGTAAAATTAAGTACTGTTCCAATGATAGATATTGTGACAAAGAAAATCAGGGACTCGTTCCATTTTTTTGGTCCATGTCATGCTCCATTCTGAGCTGGTTCCTAATATTGCACCGTCACGGCCCAGACCCCCGTTCTCTCCCTACATCTATGTACAGTATGCATTCAGGAATAGCCAAGGATATTGTCACCTAACCATGGCATTTTCTCAAAATTTTCTGGACTGGATTATCGGTTGATACCCGCAGTGTATGTAGCATGTACAAGACTTACTCAAGGCATCGTCACTACAGGAAGGAAAAACAATCAATTTGATTGTATGAGACAATCATTTTTTGAAAAAACAATCATTTAGATGTTTTTTTACCAAACACTCATTTAGAATGCCCACAATTTAAGACAATCAAATGAATTGCCCTGTATTCAGGACAATCATTTAGAGTGGCCAACCCAAGACAATCATTTGGATTGCCTACTATTAAGGACAATCAAGATGATTGTCTTGAGCAAACAATCAGTGAGATTGTCTCCTATTGAGGACAATCATTTGGATTGCCTTTGAGTAAACAATCATTCAGAGTGCCAAGAATTAAGACAATCATTTTGGCTAATGTCAGGGTGTAGCAAACATGGTTTGTAATTTATGGTTACAGAACCATACCCTATAGGCCCCTTACAGTTCATGATACAGTACAGCCTATGGTATGGTAAATGGCCGTAAATACGAGATTATTCTATTTGGCAACCCGGTTGTTCTTGCCGGAGGTCAGTAATACAATGTGACAGTTGCAAATTTTGGAGTATTCTCCATGTACTTATTATTGTAAAGAGAGGTGGTAACAAGTAATGATTCAGACCCCTCTTGACCTCTGCAAGATGTTGAGCTTCATACATAGACGCTTGACACAGATAGTCTGAAGCCTATCTTATCTCCTGTTATCTTGGCGCCCAGCTTATTCAGCGACAACAATTTTGTCGCTGAATAAGCAGATGGCCAAGTATATTTATTTGAGTGTCGATAGCAAGGTCAATAGCAGCGCCTGCTTTAGAGTAAAATCAGATGGAGGAAAGCAAGTAGCCAGAGTAGCTCAATTGGCGGCTTGCATGTAGCACTGTCTGGTTTTACTGGTTGTTAACTGTATATGTGTACTCCTTGCTGTCTACTAAGTAGTACTTAGTAGATTACCGGTACTTAGTAAGTACCGGTAATACAATGTGACTGTAGCAAAAATGAGTGGTAATATGCAGCTGATATGTATGTCAGGGTCCGGGAGACTCGGAGAGTATTGAGTATCTCTGACGCATACCTCTCCCTCCAATAAGTCATTTTCTCGCATCTTAGCCCCCTGTAGGCGCGCTTAATTGTCTTGAATCCAAGGACATACTATTACTACTAGATGTGCTGCTCACTGCCACCTCCAGCAACCCTGTGTTCACTACTGAGATAATCCAGCTTGTCTCACTTCATGCCCTCTCCCTCTACTTCATGCTCCTGAATGACGATCTTTTGGCAGGGGTAGTATAACACTGAATTCACAATCTCATTAGTCTCATCCATGCTCCCCATCTCACAGAATGCCGAGTTCCTTCTCCGCACTTATATTACTTAGACTTGCAGATTGCATACCTCGAGGAAGAACCTCCTATGAAGGAAGGCGGCGATCTCCATATCTTCTTTGCCCTTATCCATGGCCACAGCAAGTTCATTGCCCTGGAAACCCCAGTCTTGGGGATGGCAAATCGGACAACCAGAACCATGCGATCATATTATATCGTAGTGAATACTTGTAGCTCATCTATGCCAACCAAGACAGCTATCTCGAGAAGTGTTTGAAGATTACATCAGGAAAAGCCATTTTTGCCTAGGTGACCCCAGAGTGGCCTAAAGCAAACTAGGTGACCTATGAATCTTATGGCATCCTAGGAATTTGGGCTCGTCCCTTGCCAGTCAAGGCTCTTGAGGATTCCCTAGGGTATCCTAGGCAAACCCAGGGCAAGCCTAGGCAAACCCAGGGCAAGCCTAGGTCTGCCCAGGTTTTCCCAGGTGTTCTCAAAGCTGTCCTGGAGTTGCCCTGGGGCTTCCTAGGATACCCTAGGATACCCTAGGGAATCCTCAAGAGCCTTGACTGGCAAGGGACGAGCCCAAATTCCTAGGATGCCATAGGATTCATAGGTCACCTAGTTTGATTTAGGCCACTCTGGGGTCACCTAGGCAAAAATGGCTTTTCCTGATGTATGAACATTATTGGTGAGTCTGAAGAACTTGGTGTGTCCAGTCAGAGCCCATATGCTCAGTGAGGTCACAAGACTCGACTTTACAACTTCCCCTGTAGCAATCATCAATCATAATTTTTCTCTTGCACCTTGTCAATTTTAGATCCCCTCCGTGTGGCCACCAGCTCTAAGTTTCCCGGATGCCAGACTCTTTTAACTCATGTCGCTGGTGCTGCACACATCAAATCCCCTTCCTTATCCAACAACATCCTTCTCTTCCTTAAATTTTGCGGCAGGGAATACTCTCTATGGCCATTCACAAAACCTTGATGGTTATACGTACAACACGTACTCTTGACTCCCTTATTATTTGTCATCACGTTCGCCCATCTTCCATCGCAGACGGTCCTGGAGAGGTACTACTATATTTCTTTAAGTAGACTGTAACAGCGATGAACACAATCATTTTTTATCAAATAACTGTCAAACTCAGAATGGCAATCGATTTGGAAGCAAGAATTGGCGAGCATGAGTTCTTACTTTTGCCTTAGAACTGGCCGCTTGATACTGTGGCATAAGTCGGTCGACATCGAGCGGGTCACCTTCTCTGTGACTTTGGTTCTCTCATCTGCCAAGGGGTTACTAAATCACAGAGGCTCTGCTGCACCTCTACTTGGAAATCATCTGCGTTGATTGCCTGCCAAAAGTGTACTGCGAGTCGTGTAAGTCTCAAACGATGCGCGTCTTTATAATCTGATAGTTTATCAAGGATTCAACGTCACTAAAAAGACATCAAACTGTTCGAACTACGAAGAGACCAAGTGAATAAATTAGTAGTAGTAGTATCATCTGTCTATTTCTTGTAAAGATATAAGAAATATAGTAATAAAAGTACAGCAACCAAACAGCAGCTAGTAAAGAGCTGGGTAGCGGGCCCTGCAGCTTGCCGGCGCTACCAATTATCTGAAATATTTGTAAAAAATCTGAGCGAATCTGAGAAATTCTTAGGTAGGTAGGTAGGTAGGAGAACCGGCGCGGTCCCATTTAGAAACAGCCGGCTTCCACGCTACACATATTGCGCCTATATGTGCCGTGGATGTCTGGCTCCAACACAGTTGTGCTCAAAGGCTGGTCCCCAAGAACTCGCGGCGCTGAAGACAGACATGATGTTAAATAATTAGTAGGCGTGTCAGTTAGTATCAAAGTATCAATTTCGTATTAACGTTTACTGGCTACATTCCATAGAACTAGTTAGCTAAACGCTGGAGAGATCTGTGAATGTCTGTTCCCTGCATTGCGAGTAGCTCCGCCGACGGCACCCATATATCCGTTGTCGCGTATATGTTCAGAACATCATATATGTATTTGCCAGTAAGTGGCAGTAATCGTTGTCTAAACAGTAAATCGCATAGGAGTTCACCAACCGGTAATGCCCTCTTGAGCGCTAGAGAAGGGGATAGTTTGTAGGCGTTTACTAGGAATGTCTCTCGAATTGATATTAGGGTGACTCGGAGGTTACCTCTGCATGATAAGAGCGCATTGCTTTCGGTTTCCACATCTCCCAGACAAAAGTGGCAGAGTCGCCAATGTCTAGGGATGTGAGGTGTTCCACCTCTAGTTGATGTGACGATGTAACGAGGCGTGTAAAAGCATCTCTATGCTTTGGGATGGTTATATGGATTAGGTAGGGTCTGAGTGATGTGTCTGGTATGAATAGAGTCCGATGATCGTTCTTGGTCTTGGCACGTCTCCCCGTACCAGTAAACTGCTCCCTCCTGGACTTGGGAAACAAGGACCAAATAGCCCTAATCAGAGACAGCGTAGTTAAATCTGCCGAGACTACTATAATCTGCCATGTCCTCGAGTCTACCAGATTACACCTCTTCCACAACCGGGTTCAGGTAAGATCATTTAACCAGTTTGGGTGACCTTCCTCTGTAAGCCGGAATGCGTTGTGCAGGGCGCAGTGGGCTAGGTGGGTTGGAGGTAGGGAGAGGAGATAGGTTAGGAAACCTAGGGCCAGGTCAGCTCTTCTGTAAACAATGGGGAGAATTCCTGTTTCCGAATGAACACTTGAAATGATTGTCAATATTGGCTATTAGAGAAACTGCATACTTCAATTCCTTGATGTTGATGACGACATTTTTCACTTCTCAAACAAGTATCTTCTGGTTATTGATATCACCGGCACCAAGGCACCAAGGTACTATACTTATCAATTTTGAGAACATACACAACATATGCCGTCGATTTTGCCACAGCCGAGAGTAGTGATGTGCAGGCTGGGGCCGGGCTCAGGAGCCCCGGCCAAGGCCCACTCAGCCCCGGCCAGGGCTGACAAAAATCCTGAGCCCGGCCTTCCCACAGGGCCAAGGCCGGCCAGGGCTGGGCTCAGGCTCAGGCCGCGGCTCAATGCTTTGTCCTTTTCGTTGATGTATCAGTCAAAAACAAGTACATTGTGGTGAATATTAGTGAGTAATTCACTTGCAAATATACCACTAGAGTCGTACACCTTACAACCATGGCAATATAAGCTCACGGATGGTCACACAAAGTGGCATCTGTTACATCAAAATCCAATATACACTTGTGATTATCTAGTTTGAGCCCATGTATGGCTAGAATAGTCAAATAGACCCAGGATCAATAGAACCTAGAAGGTTTGTGTCCTATCTTGGGCGAGATAATCTCTAAATTCACTTATTAATCCCAGTGCTGAAGGCCCCGGCTCAAGCCCCGGCCGAGGGCTCAGACAAATCTTCAGCCCGGCCTTGAGCCCTGCTTGAGCCTTGCCAAGGTCAGATCGGGCTGGGGCTCAGTAGGGCCGGGCTCGGAGGGCTCAAGGGCTCTGAGCCCTGGCCCGCACATCACTAGCCGAGAGTCCCGAATTTTGAGAAGGGGAAGTGCATGTTATTGAGTGTATAAGTGGGATCGGCGGGCATGGGGAATGGGATTTCTGAATAACGGCCAAAACCATTGTAGGAATGGCTTGGCACGCTCAAAAGCGTAGCGTCCGATAGATTGTACGGACGAGCGCCCGTATTAACGCCCATGCTGTCAGCGTTGACAGGCGGCGAACTTGAGACTCTATCTAAGCTCTCTCCTTCACCACGACGTGCAAGCACCTTTCCTTGAGCAGGAAGTTTTATGGTGAGTTTTTCTCCATTATTTTCGAGGTTTTGCTCACTGTTTACTGCAGTAGACGCAATAATAGAATTAAATTTGTTCAAATTCACGGTGTTATCGGTTTTAGAAGTACTCGATGCACTCCCGCCCTCCTGGACCAGTATACGCGGTCCAAGAACATGAAATCGACACTCCATCTGAGCAGAAGATATTTCAGGACGACCTAAATCATCCTCGGCAGCCACCAAGAGGCAGGACCAAGTACAAGCCCCCTGACCCGCAAACTCATCAAAGATAGAGTATTCCGATCGAGCTTGAGCCGCATCACCGATGTTCCGCTCCTGCTCACGCCTAGACCTTGCAGTAACCAATGCCCTCGTATCGTCAGCAGCTACTGCATGACACCGTTGCAGCGAAGTCTGAAAGTTGGGTTCACTTCCACCTTCCCCGCCTTCCGAATCAGAATCCGAGCACTGCCGCCTGAGGTTGCCTTCTCCAAACTTAACCTCAGACTCGGACATAGGGTCCGGTATGTCGTTTTCATTGTACCCCAAGTTGGAAACCAAGCAATGAATCAGTATTTAGTTGTTGCCGGCCCAGATAAATTTGGAATATGGTAAGTTCAACGACAGCCACAGCGTGCTATCCTCAGACTCCGAAACGCTTACTGGCAATAGGCCAGGTGGTTCAGTGTCTCCGTCAGAGACACCAGTATTTAAACTGAAGTTGGACAAGCTCTCCAACATGTCAGAGACGTCATCCGCAAACCCAAAGTGCAACATGTGCAAAGTAAGTTCATGCACCTCCTGTATTTCCGAAAGCTGAGCACATAGTTCAGCTGATTCGTCACGCAATGCAAACTGCATTCCATGCGTGGCCAATTCAAGAGGATCGTCGCGCCCAGACTCGACAATGTCATCAACAGAACAATGCCGCGCAAAGTGACCTTGCTCACCGCACCTATAGCAGGACCCATCCCGACCATTACGAGCTCATGAGTCACGCCCTCCATTCCGGTTCTCACTCTGTGAGTCACCGTGAAACCTCCTATGGTGATGTTGACCAACATTCTGATTAGCCTGCGGGGCAGACATCTGGGACCTTGAAGGATTCGGCAGCGTATTAGGAGACTCGGAATGGCCATTATCCCGACAAGGATTTCCAGCGGGAGAACTACTGCCATTACCGGATTTATCATGGAGATTGGATTGTGAGTCATGATTAGACATTGCTCCTTCAGAGCCAGACTGTTCTGACCAATCCTCGAAGTCGCCCATTTCGATTAATTCAGCTTTACGAACTATTTGTCCCCAAGAATGAATTTCTTTACTAAACTCAGCACGATGAAGCGCCTGTCAGACGCGTTTATCCAAACCGTCCCACAGTTTGACAACTTGGTCACGTCTGCCAATGTCTCTGACGAGACTCATCATATTCCCGAGTTCGTACGTGCACTCGGAAACAGAGCGACCATCTTGGTAACAGTGCTGTATCTTGTTCTGCAACTGAGAACGGTAGTTCAAGGGAAAGCAGAAATTGAAAAGTCCCTCAAAGTATTTCTTCAGAGACCATCTACTATGGTGCGCGGCGACCTTCTGTATAAAGAAAGACATTGCTTTGCCAGTGGTGAGGGTGGAGACCATGTAAACACGGTCTTCTTTTGCAATACGTCCTTGCTTGCAATACTGATTTGCTTGCATAACAAATTGGTGGTACAGTCGGGGACAGCCAAAGTCGACAAAAAGCATAGCTGCTGATCCGAAGATTTCCGAGCCAAAATAATTACAGATTCAGACTCAGAAAGGCCAAATACGTCAAAAAACACATCTCCGAAGTTTTTCCCACGAGGATTTAGGAACGGCCAATTTTTTAGGCTATTTCATTGAAGAATTTATAGTATCTACAGCAGAACATTGACTAGGTAGGTTGACATATCGAATCTAAATGCATCATTGCACTTGCAAAAACTGAGTGATGTGTTTTCGGTTTCCAAATGGCCGATTCTGCTGCCTTCCCAGTGAGTCCCAGTCAATACGCGCTCATCCACTGAAAAGAACAGTTGATAAAATGCTGTATTACATTAAGAGGACAAGCATCCAGATACATGAATGCAGCATCCTTGGCCTCCTGAAAGGTCTTTTTCAGGATCTCCCTGAATCTGTATTTGACCCAGCCAGTACTGGTTGATTTATGAGTGCACATGAAATTTGTGAGGGATTCCGAATGCTACCATTTCAATTGGATTAAGTTTGCAATGGAAGTTTGGCAAAAGGATGCATGTTTTGTTTCTGTTTCTAAGGGTGTCCGTGCTTTTTGCATGAAAATGAAAGATGAAGCGCCCAAAATTTCCTTTTTTGGACCTCTAAATCGGTTCGTGAATGTGACTTTTTTATTTTGAAATCATGAGTAGATTACTGAAAGGAACATTTTCCGCATTTTCCCTTATTTTTAGTGATTTTTTTTAAGGGACGGCCAAATTTTTGAGGCCCAAAGTTCAAAGTCAACTTTATGGAAAATTGGCTCGTGGAAATATGTTCTATGTGTCCTAAATAAGCTCTAAATATGCCTTACAAGCTTTTCCTGTGACCTCTGTAGTCTACAAAATCTTGTCAAGTTTTTTGTCGAGTTTGGCTGTCCCCGACTGTATCTCTCCGCATCCGCCGAACCATCATATTTCTCCGCGTTAGGAGGTCTGGTACGTGGTCAAGAATCCCTAGACTTCCGCCTACGCTTCTTATCCTTCTGTCGAGCAGAACCAGTACTTTTATGCTTATGTCCCTGGCCATGATGGCGCCTAGAAGACGAAGCACTTGAAGTACCAGACAAAGACTCCGAGTCAGACTCTGAGCTGGAGGGACCATCAGGGCCACCCGACGGTGAGTTAGATCACTCGCTGTCAGAGCTGGAATCCGAGCTTGAAGAATCCGAAGGTACGCAATGAATTTTTCTACCAGAGGAGGTGACCTTCTTATGGCCATCCTCGGTAGTCTCAATCACGCACGCAATAATACTGTTACGCGGGAGTTGCTTCACCGGCTGCGCAGACTTGCGGTCTGGAGCTGGGGTTTTGCTCTTAAAAGCATCCCGAAAGGGTTTGCGAGAAGTCTTTTTAGGAAGTGAGTCGTCGGAAGACTCAGACTCGGAGACAGCCTTATGCTGTTTCCTCTTACGGAGTTTAGACTTTGCAGATCCATTCAAGGACCGCTTACGCGACCTGGTAGTAGAGACTGTGCTTCCAGCGTCGCTGTCTTCAGACGCGTTCCCTGACATCATTCCAATTCCGGAGCGCCGCCCTTTGAGCATCAACATCGAGCTCAGTATCACTGACCTTGTTGTTTCGATCAGCAAATATACCCTTGGAAATGTATGACATTCCAGGTGTAGGCTTAGGGGAAGCAGGACGGTTGCACAACCGTTGCTGCTGTTCGACAATCTTATTTCTCTTTTGAATAGATTCTTTTTGCGCCGGAGTCATGGCATGCTCCGCCGCTTTAATAGTAGCTCGTTGCTCACTTGTGAGTGCACTAGAAATCAAATCTAATTTCTGAGACCTCAATTCTTTGAGATTTTCGAGGCTTTTAGACTTACGAGCATGGACAGTAGTCCAAGCTCCTTGCTCATCATTCTCAGATGCAGACAACTCCGACGTGGAATTGATTTTATTCTCCATGCTAGCTAACCTAAATGCAATAGCTAAATCCTCAGCTTCCAAAGCAGAGGGGGACTCTGGTTTACGGAGCAAACCAGTATTCAAGCTGGCGCCCAACGCAGCCGCATTGGGTGCCAGCTCTCCAGGACCCAGGTTCAACTCGAGGCTTTCGAGACTGGGTGACCGGCCCAGGGGCAACAGTGTTCACAATGGAGACACCGTCACCGACCCCGACCCGACTGACGGCAACAGCCTGCAGTGCAGCGTGGGGGGAAACCCGCATGCTGTTTTCCGTACCTGTGGGTGGGCCATTAGTTTTTCCTAATGTGTTACTCACTTTGGACCTGGTGCTGTAAGTTTTTCCGGCCATGGGAAAATTTTGAGATAAAATTTTGGAAAGAGAGAGAGAGATAAGAGAGGTCGTCGAAGTCGGAGAGGACCTCAGGTAATCAAGCTGAGGGGGGTTCCGGGCAACAACAAGAGAGTTTTGTTGTTTTTGTTGAAAGTAGTCGCTGTTTTGTCAAAAAAATGTGACGGAGTCACAGAAGAATTCACTCGAAATGACAGGGATAGCGCTGGTTTCGAATAAGACTAAAGAAAACACAAAGTACGATACCTAGAGTACTTATATACGACGGGAATGGACGGTCCGAACGACCGGTCCGTTACATTCTTCGACCACCATCTCTTGTCTATGGAGCCGTTCCATCCTACCAGGACTATTGCCAGCGGCCACACTTCAACACCATCCTGTTTCCTTCCACAAAAATGTTGTTCTCTCTTTTGGTCTGGTTCCTTGCCTGTCGTACTGTTGTTCGAGCAGCTCTTCCTTTGGGGTTATCCACGGTATTGTGTAAGTATGGCGTATACTTACACGTGCTCTTACACTGCCACCGTCCTTTTATATCTACGTTTCGTTATCCTTCTTCTGTAGAGTACCCCCACCATGATCGTCATTCACATTCCTGTTTAGTTTATCTTCTTAGTTTCTCTGCTGCTCGTAGACATCGTCTCGCCGGAGAATAAACCGTGGTTCTGTCAACTTCGTGTGACCTTTTCAAAGTGTCTGTCGATACAAAACAACAGCCTTTCATATTGGAGCTCGGTTTCTTTTTCAGAGCCTCCGCCTTGGGCAGAAGACATGGACAAGAGGCTTCATGGGGTATGGCTTTGGCCTCGAGGGAAACTGGCTGTATCCAGGGAAACTGGTTGCGATTGGTTTGTTGAATAACCGTAGTGCATGTGAGTGAACCCGCCAGTTAATCTGAGACTCGGCTGCCCTGCTTGCTGCCTTGCCTTTGCTTCTGCTCAAGCTTCTCCACGGCGTTAAGCTATAGCCAAATTCACAGGGTTATTGCTAGTAGGTACCTTCAGCACCAAGCCACCACAGCATATGACGCATTGACGGTACAGGGCTGCAGCCTTCAAACACAACTCAACGCTACCCCCTCTAACTCCATCCACAGCATGACCACCCAGCATCCAGGTCGACGGAATTTCTCCATCAAAGTCGTTGAATTGGCGTCAATGGCAACGAGACTTCCTGAGTGCATCAAGGGTGCGCATCTTGCTTCAATCCGTTTTTTTCTCCTGTTTCTCATTTCCCATCGACCTGTATTCCTTTCATCCCTCCAGTGAAGTCCGCAGGTGGCTGGATTGTCTTAACTTAGTGCCAGCCGCCATTGTGGGAGCACTCAAGTCAGCGGCTATGAATGGTTCTCCCCCCAATTGCCACCCCTGGTCCCTCTGCTCAACGCCCAGCCTCTCCATGGAATGTGTCGTCTTGGCTCATCCTTGCCTCAAATTACTCTGTGCATATCATTGTTTCTCTCTGCACATATCATTTCCATGCGCATCGTAGTTTCTCTCCACATGTACCATCATTTCTCCGCATGTGCATTGCCATATCCCTCGCCGGTGCATATTCACTGCGGGGAATACCCGATAATCCAGCCCAAATTTTTTTGAGAAAACACTGGGATTAATTGACAATATTCTCAGCTATTCCTGGATGGAAATTTCTGTGTAAGTATGAACATGTCCTGGAATTATTATTCTAGACATATTCAAGGGTTTTTTAAACTAGTCCTTGTACAATCTTGAGATTCTTATTTTAAATAAGTCTATCTGGAAAACTATGAGTATCCTATGCCAGAACATCTTGTGAAATTCCTTCATAAAATGACATAGATTATGGGAAGAATATTCAGAATTATCTTCACATAAATCTAGACTATCACTGCCAACTTTACCTAGAGCTTAGCCAGAGACTATTGTGAGATTTTTTTTGAATATTCATACAGTGATAGGGGGCGGAAAACTCGAAATTTTATTAGTATAATCTGTGCGTGGAGAACATGAGTTTTTTTTAAATGAGCTGGCTCGGATTATATGTACCGGATGTCAAGACATCAATGATATCTGGACGTCAGGATGTGTTACCATCGGGACATCTTGGACGTCGGGATGCGTGACATTACGCGGAGAGTCGGGGTGTCAGTGTGCTGAGAGTGTTTAGGGGGGTGTCAGTATGTAAGGATTGAGCTGCTTTTGCGCATAGATCATTAACATGACCAGATATACACGAGTGACGAGATTGGAATGGAACATGCAACAATTGCCACAGCTAGCTTGTCATAATATCCTCCCCAAACCATTCATTGGGTTTAATGTAGTATCAGCCAAAAAATGTAGTACTTCTTGTTGTTATGAATGATATACAACATTTTGACCCCTCCAAATCAGAAGTCACAAAGTCACAGCATAGTTTTGAAATCTAAGAACACTTGGCAAAAAAAGGCAGGCTCTGCGACTATATATATGCAAATGCTAATCCCGGCATCCCTAACCCTATTGGCACCGTTTGCCTAACCCTAACCCTAGCCATTGACCCGGAACCAAAGCCCTAACCCTAAATCCTAACCCTAACCCCTAACCACTTCAGATTACCCTTCCTAGATGTCGACATCTCTCTGGAGGTTGCACCAGGAGCCGTCGCACACAATCCAAAATATGGCATTGTAACTAGGGTTTTCCAAAAAGCGTTAAACGCCTACCTCTATATCCCCTGGAACTCCTGTCACTCCGAAGACTCCAAACGTGCGTGGGTCAAAGGAGAACTGATTCGATATGTTCGAATCTCGTCAAAAGAGGAGGATTTCGCGAGAATCCGTAAGGACTTCGGCATACGCTTACATGCCCGCGGATACCCTGGGAGATGGCTGGAAAATGTCTTTAAGGAAATATCTTACCCGGTGGAACGCCCCAGAGCGCTCAGCCCTCGTGACAGTAATACTGATGAGGTGGACCCAGTACATGCCCTTAAATTGACCCATAACCCACTCTGGGATGGCGTAGACCTTGGTCCCTTGGGGCGAGAGTTGGGAGAGGTGTGGGAGGAGCATGGCAGAGGCACGCCAAACCTCCGTTTTCTCGCATCGTTCTCAAAAACCAACATCGATGGGCGACCAATTGAATAAAAACAATTGGGACATTCTCAGAGCCTATCATAGCGAACTCGCGGCAACTGTTTAGTCCTGTTTTTTCCTCCAACCTCCCTGTAAATCCATCGCGCCGCTCCCTCTGGGAGCTCTGCTCGGATTTACAACGTCGGATTATCGGAAAAAAACTCGATTTTAAACTACAGGTTGCCGTCTGTACCTACGATAATTAAATTATGATTTCACCTCTTGTCGAAGGTATCCCAACCTCCAAGAAATCATACCACTACTGTCAGAACGTCTCTCAATCCCTTGATCGGGAAAATACGCGAAAACAGTATGCATATGAGAAATTATAACTACATTATCAGCCAATATCCCAGTGGGATAATGGCAAGGACAGACTTTAATGAGGAGCAGTGTACGAGAACCAAAACAGGCACTCCACGTCCCATTTCAGCACTGTGAGTCATTATTTGTAAATGACAAACAAATTCGCCGTGACGTTGGAGAATAAGCCGCCTGATGAGTCTCTTACAGACGAAACGTTGCGTCAAACGTCGTGGCCATACCATCGCTCTCTAACACTGTTTCTCGCTCCTCAAAATCCTGGAATATGTCTAGAATAATAATTACAGGACATGTTCATACTTACACAGAAATTTCCATTCAGGAATAGCTGAGAATATTGTCAATTAATCCTAGTGTTTTCTCAAAAAATTTTGGGCCGGATTATCGGGTATTCCCCGCATTGATTGTTGCATCTCTCTGTGCGTGTCATTGTTTATCTCTCCATGCGTTGTAGTTTCTCTCCATGCATACCGTCTTATCTCTCCGCATGTATTGTAGTTTCTCTCTGCGCGTATTCAAGTTTTGCGTGTGTTATAGTTTCTCTCTGTGCATATCATTGTTTCTCTCTGCATGTATCCTTGTTTGTCTCCAGGGTACGCAGGCAACATAAGTTTTTTTCTGTTGCCATTCATAGGTCTCTGGTTTGTGAACTTGCTATACATTATTGTGTAAGTTGTTCTATACCTTCTGTTTGTTCTTTCATTGACAGTCACTCCAGCAGCACCAATGACAAACATTCGCTGCGCTGGTAAGTATTTTGGTGTGCCACTTTAGCATTTGACTTTCCTCTCATTGAAAAAGGAATTGGGATAAGTAATAGTGACACGTAGTCAATATATTTTACCTCCAAAAGCATGTGAAAACCCATTGTAAGACACCCCAAATGATTGTTCATACATTCAGAATGATTGCCCAAGGCACTTAAAAAGAGTGTCCAAGACAGCTCAAATGATTGTTATAAGCACTCAGAGTGATTGATAGACAATCTGATCCATTACCAAAAACAATCATTTTGAGTGTCCTGAACAGTCAATTTGAGTGTTTTATACCATCATTTAGAGTGTTTTTGACAATCACTTAGAGTGGTTCAGACTATCATATTGAAAGGTTTTGACAATCAGTAAGAGTGGTTCAGAAAATCATTGAAAGTGGTTCAGAGTTTTTCAGACAATCTTTAAGAGTGATTTAGTCAATCAATATGAAGGTATAAGACAATCTTTTTGAGTAAACTGGACAATCATTAAGAATGGTTCAGACAATCAACATGAGTGCAAAACAATCATTTAGATTGTGTTTTGGACAATCAAATTAATTATTTTTACTTCCCGTAGTGTCGTGGTGCCGGTGGCGGTCCGGATCTTGCTGCCAATCCAGTATCTGGATCCCGTACTGGCCAGTGTCCTGTAAATAAAATAATACTAGTAGAAGTGACAGGAAGTGAACTATCAATGAGAGGTCAATCTAGCCCTACTACAATTTTCTTATGTGGGTATTCTAAATGATTGTCTCAGACAGTCAAATTGATTGTTTTTCCTTCCCATAGTGATTATATTGATAAAAGTATGATAAAAGTACAAAATCCAGTACCTTTGCTAACACTCTCAGGCTCGGGTAGTACAGGACATATGTTCAACAGATTTACTTATCCGACTGGCGATACAGATCAGTTCTGTCTTTTTCGAAACACAAGGTTAACGTCCCCTGGCACAGAAGCAGAGGATATGTAAATGTTCGGTGGTCTACTCCTCCCGGATTCAAAGGCGATATCGTATGTAATTACCATGCGGGCAAGCAAGATTTTCAGCACCAATGAACCAAAGAATCTTCCAGGGCTATCATATTCAATGTTAAGTTTAGTAGACATCGGTAAAGTAAAAACAACCTCACCATGCAACTTTTCCGTGCCCAAATATTATGAAATCTGGGGTTGTGGATGTCAGTTGGAGGAATCGCTTTCTATCCTCATCTCCCGTGTCGCCGGAAGTGCTCCCACAGAAGCGCCATGGTTGAAACTCTTTCGGATTATTGTGCAGTCCAGGATCCGTCTGCATTGGGACGACGGGGCAACCGATCATGGTGCCCGCAGGAATACGAGTCCCATCCGAGAAAGTAAACGGCTTGAGAGTAAGGCGTTGCATTCCCCCTATTAACAAGCCAGTCTCAAGGCGACAATCTCAGTCTAAGAGAGGGAAATCGTACATGTACCGACGGAGTGCAAACGTAGCGTCTCCCGAAGAAAACTATCGAGCTTTAGCATCTTGTTCAGTGATCGTTTCGACCAACCGTGGATGCCAACAATAGATTCTACCTCCTGGCGAAGGACGGGAATGCACTCCGGATATGTCACTAAATTATAGAGAGCATAGGTCAATGCCTAGAGTACCGCAGCACATGTGTGAGAACGAAAATAGGTAGAAAATATAAACTAACTGTTGTCGACATGTGTATAGCAGCAAAGTTGACGAGGATAATCCGGCGTGTTAGATTTGTGACCGACTGCTCTGCTTCTCGGCCATTGTCCATACACCACATAAGTAAGTCGTTCTAAGTATGGACAGTTCAATCGCTAGGCAATCGTGAGTGACTACGCATCAGTTACCCACCGGTTTATCCTCCCAATTACCATCTGAAGAGGCGGCCTGTTTCTCCCTACGCTCTAGGATGAGTGGTTCAAGGTGGGCAGAGCATTGACGAATTGAAGGCGTGATGTTGCTGAAAATGGGAACAACATATCTGAAACATGAGAGGCTTAGAAGTGATATAATTCATGGGCGGTTTGTGAACAAACGGTTTAAAAAAGCTGGGTAGTGCCATGAAACCAATGAGAGCCTTGAGAATTTCCAATGCGAATCCGATGATAACCTTCTGATAGTCAGCATTGCGGCCTGCATGGTTGTTTAAGCTATTCTGCAACGGGGGAAATAGACAGGCTTACGTACATACTGGGGCTCCAACGAACATTCGATTTGAGGTCTGGCAGACAATTTTCATGACGGTGGTAGGCGCCGAATATGTCTTCCATTCTGGGAGGGAACACAGAGGTCAGATCAGGCGAGACAGATGTCCGATGTATAAAGTTTGTACCATCAGACAGAGGGATAGCGTCAGGGAGCGCGCATAGTGCTTCATCATAAATATCAGGAAAGACACCTGTTAGCTGGTGTGTCAACGTTGTACGAAGGAAGTCTACATGATAAGAATCCAGACGAAGTTCAGGTCCTATGGTGTAGTCCGTCTGGAGGAACTGCCAGTCCAGAGGAGTAAATTATAAATTTCATGGGACTTGGTTAAGTATAAAGCATACCTTCCAGAGTGCATGTCGAAATGACATAGTATCATCGTCTGCCTTTCGAATATCTTCTACGGCTGTGGTGGTGGTGGCAACGACCATCCAGTAACCAAGCATGGGAATTTTGAAAAGCCCTCCTTTATACTGTGGTTACATTCTAGTGAGTGCCTTGGGCCTAGCTGGTATCACGGGCGACTTCACTTTCTGATAACCTTCCTGTATCATATTTGGGCCATCCCATAGGTACCGCAGGGCAGTAATATAAGAGGATATTGACCCTGAATAACCAATGGAGGGGATGTTTTCGAGTGGCTGGCGGATATGTTTAGAACCGTTATACTACAGTTTAAGATCAAATGGGACTTGCATCGGGCCCAATCAAAGTCATGCGAAACACAAACGCACAGACTAAGATCGCAGAGCAACATACGAGACCAGAGTTGAAGTCAATGTGTAGACCGATATAAATAGGGCCACTAGGCTCGAACATATCGGGGGGCATTCAGAAATCCGGGAAAGAGCCATTTATATGAAGGAAATTGTGGGCGGACGTAATTACTACCTACAGATATGGAAATCAGTAATCTGAAGTCGGATAACGAAACTGAAGTAGGAAATGAACTCATTGAGCATCAAATCTCCTCTAACCGTGCCTATCACTGCCGCTTGTCGCGCTAACTCTGGTCACTTTGGCCTCGGAGAAGGCAACACCCGCGCCGCGGTCAGCCGAGCTCCGATTAGAGATTTAGTCACTAGCCACATCAGAGCCGCAAATGTACACACGATTATCACGGCGGATGATGTGGAAGGTTAGTAGAACGGGAAAGTATTAACAGGACCGGAATATAAACTACAAACATTATGCACAGCCCCAGACAGATAGCTCTGTAACGCGTCGCAGGGTCTGCATTGGCACGATTCTGGGAGGACGGGTTCGATTCGTCCCACTCGACCCTTATGTTATCCCTACCAGAGGCCAAAAGTGACAACGGAGTGACCAGCCTGTGGGAAAATATAGTAGAAAGACAGGACGAAGCACCCTCGCAACTGCAGGTATTTCTGGGGTGAACAGGATGTAAACAGGCTCAATGCATTTGAATATGTGCTATGAAGCTATGTAAGAAGAAACGGTGATGGCTTATGGCTTAAAGGAAGAAATCTGCATATCCGAGCCTCTTAGTACTTGAGCATCCAACAAGCACAGCGGCAAGAGGAAGCGTAAAATATCCACAGGCCGCAAAATACCTACTAGGAGGCCCTTATCGTCAACTTACTGTGACCTAGCGCGGTACTTACAATTCTAAAATACTCAATTTACGCATCTTTGGGAGCGGCTGATGCGCTGCACCGGAAGCACCCGGTGATGGCCAGGGCTAGAACCAGCAGTTCAAGCCGGGACCCTGCCCGGATTCAGCGCCTTTTCCGTGACTTTGATGTGACTTCAGAGGGCTGTTCAATTCTAACTGCGGCAAAAATCGCAAATGCTCACGATTCAATCAAATGAGAGGCCGACGATGCCACTTGATGCTTATATCAGGCGCAATGCCAAAGCCATGACTGGACTCATCAAGCTCTAGGAAGCTGTAGGTACAAGGAGGACACTATCTTTTTAGTTAATTTGTACCATTCTCATCTCTGTTGAATGCCCTACACATTACTTAGGGCATGGGTACTACCAAAAAGTAAGAACAAGCCAAACTGTGAGGGCACGGAGGTCCGGACGCATATTGTTATTACTCAGGGTTGGTCAGGGTGGCGCTCGTCGGCTCTCATTTGAGTGAATCGTGAGCACTCGCGATTTTTAACGCGATTAGAGTTGAACAGCCCTCAGGGTTTGATGGTATCTGAGTGGGACGGATCGAACCGTACTTCCGATTGTCTCAGTACGGTCATAATTAAGGTAGATTATAGATCTGTCATTTGGCCCCCGTGACCCCTGTGCTGCCGAAGAACTGAACTTTAGGCTCATCACAAGATGATACATCTCAATTTTCTGCGTCTCGTAAGTAGTACAGTGCCAAGGCCCCGTTCGCTGATACATATGACATGGGGTGAAATCGTTTTCACACGCTGGATGCTGGGGCATCAAGCTTACAGAACGGGCCTAATTTGTACTGTGCTTTGCTTAAGACATGGCGGCACGGCAGCTGAGGGAGATTAAAGCAGACTGAAGCCTGGATAGTACTATTGTATACAAAAGGCGATACAATATATATTGAATGTCAATCAATATGTCAGCTGTAGCCTGTCAGCGTTGAAATAAGTATTTGACAGGTTTTTTGCTCATGACTGTTGGGGAAAACAGAACTTACTGGGATCCGCCGGATCGGTACCCGTTCCCACAGGTCCCGGTCAAATCACGGGTCATGTTTCTGAAAATAACCCAAACCTGCGGGTACCCGGCCATTTTCAGCAGCAATATATATTGAACACAATTTTGAAACAGTGTTGTGGCACCTTATAGTATGCTGCCACAGGGTCACACTGCCCCAGAACTTATGTTGATATGTTCTGGAGTCATGTACAGTGGTGTTCCAAGGTCATGTCACCCAGTAGCAGCTAAGGATGGACACGAGTCCAGATCCCGGTAAACCCGGATCCGGCACACGGGTACCTGGGCAAAATAAATGCGACCTGTGACCTGACCCGTGAGAAACGGGTACCGGGATCCGCAGGTCTGGCACAGGTCAACCTGCAGGTACCTGTGACCTGCCACTTTGTATATTCAACAAGGTTAATATGTGTTTGCAACTGTACATTGCCTACATTATAAACTATTTACTATGTCCCTATCACAATTACATGAACAGTTGCTTGTTAGGAAAAAGAAACAAAGTTGCAGCACCTTATAGAGAGCTGCCACTGGGTTACATGACCTTGGAACACCAACGTACATGACCCCAGAACATATCAACATAGGTTCTGGGGCAGTGTGACCCTATGGCTAGAGATGTCCACGAGTACTTGGATCCGGAGCGCAAGTACATGCGGCCTAAAAGGCCTGACTTGTGACCCGTGGGAAACAGGTCACTGACTCACAAGTATTACTTGCAAGTCTTGCAGGTACTTGTGATTCATCTAATAAACAAGTGTTACAGAAGTATTTACCATTACTTACTTGCATAAATTGATTGTACATTATATAATGCTAACAAAACCATGTACTTAACTTGTTTACAACAATTTCATACTATGTTATGAAGTAAATATGTACTCACATCTAAGTTTTGAGTTGTAGACAGCTCACGGCGTTTAGGCGCCAATTAAACGCCGTGAGCTGTCTACAACCTAATATCTGTGTGCCAGCACTCAACAACTTATATAGTAGTAAGTATGATATTATTGACCAATGTAAGTTGTAATTATTACTCAAGTTGCACTGAAAATACATGTATACTATGCCTTGCACAAGTCACAAATACTTGCAAAGTCGAAACCTTGACTTGTGACCCGTTGGTGACCCGTGGGAAACGGGTCTTGGGATCCGCGAGTCACATACTTGCGAGTTTTCCCATGGATCTTACCTGCGAGTACTTGTTGAGACTTGGACTCGTGGACATCTCTACCTGTGGCAGCATACTATAAGGTGCCACAACTTTGTATCTTCCCCCCAGCTAAATGACTAGTAATTTGTACATGTTAAATAGGGGTACATAATAATAGTCCTTATACTTATAGTAAAAATTGTGTTCAATATATATTGCTGCTGAAAATGTCCGGGTACCCGCGGGTTTGGGTTATTTTCAGAAACATGACCTGTGATTTGACCGGGACCCGTGGGAATGGGTACCGGGATCCGGCGGATCTCAGTCAGACGGGTTTTCTCACGGGTCAAACCCGCGAGTCCCCTGTAAAGAACCGGAATCGTATCCATCTTTAGTAGCAGCTCCCTACTATAAGGTGCTGCAACTTTGTTTCTTCCTCCTAACAAGCAACTGTTCATGTAATTGTGATAGGGACATATTAAATAGTTTATAATGCAGGCAGATGTACACATATTAATCTTGTTGAATATACAAAGTGACAGGAACCTGCAGGTTGACCTGTGCCAGACCCGCAGATCCCGGTACCCGTTTCCCATGGGTCCAGGTCAGGTCACAGGCCGCATTTATTTTGCGCAGGTACCTGTGCGCCGGATCTGGATTTGTGTCCATCCTTAGCCATGAGCCTTGGGTTGTCAATGGCTAACCAGTTTGGGCAGCTTGAGTCACTTGTGTTATACAAGGGCCAAAACCCATTTGGTATGTGAAAGTGCACTTATAGAGACTTGCCACTTTGACGAAGAAGACATCAAGACCTGGAAAACCACAACACTGGACGCCACCTTTTTTCCTTTGTACTCTGTCTGCTGAAAAGCAATGTTGTTCTTATGGTATTTGCCACAGTGCCACTATACTAAAACAGTACTGTGATCACCGAACCTTTGACAGCAATTTGCCAGAGATATTAATACAGGTCTATATGAATGCATCATCATTCATAAGGCAACATGCCAGAAGTTTGCCTGAGTGGGGGCGCCACACCGCATCACGATCCCTTCCAAACTCCATCCAAAAATCTGTCCACTCACTCTAGAGGAATGGATCTCCTTCTCTAACTACCATGTATTATTGTGTGAGTTCCTCATACCTCTCTTTTCTGCCATTGCATACTAGCCAATCACTAGTTGTGTCTTTCATTCCTCTAGTGAGCTAGTCAGGTGGCTGGATTGTCTTGACTTAGTGTCAGCTAAAGATGCACACCAGTCCAAGTCCAAGTAAACTTGGACTTGTCACTGGTCAGACAAGTACTTTTGGGCCAAAAGATCCGCAAGTCCTTGTCAAAGACTTGGACTCATGTGCATATTTAGTTGACCAGGTCAAGACCAGGTTGTTGACCTAGGTCAAGACACAACCAAGCTCCCTAGAGCCAGTGGCTCTGCCCCTCCTCATCTGCCTACTTCACATCCCTAATAGTGGCCTGTAATAACCCCTGACATGTTGCAGCAACCTCCCCCACTCCCTTTAAGCAATATTCTGATCTCTCCCACACCATTCCAATCATTTCACAGTCCCTCCTCAGGTATCCATTAATACAGCCTCCCTTATTATCCCTGGCACCTGTCCTACCTTTTCCTGGGCATACTATTTTTTGGTCTCCCTCCTCCCATACTCACACACCCTCCATTACCCCTCCCACAGCATCCCCTATCCCTCCCACAGCAAGTGACAGCATCCCCTACCTATCCCACAGCATCCCCTATTCAACCCTAGGTCATGACCTGGAGCTGAAGGATATGTTATGAGGTTAGTACTTACATTCTTTATTTCTTTACTCTATTTACTGACTGTGTACCGAGAACTCTCTTTTATTTCAATAGTTTCAATAGGTTATGGGCCCCAGTAGCCTGTACTGAATAACAAAGCTTCTCTACTGCGCACAAGACCTCGGAACACACTCATTTCACTCTCTCACACTCGTTCATTCACCTACACATCCCATACATTCATCCACATGTCCCCTACAACTGCCACATCATCTGATTCCATTCAAATCCCTACCCTTACCTACGGGACCTATTCTCGATGGGTTGGCCCTATTTCTGGCAAGCTCCAGAGGGCTATGGTCTGGAGATTCTGTAGTGGAGAGATGTCTGTCTATCCTAAACCTTCTGCTCCTTGTACACTGCCTAGTGACACCTCTGCTGCTGACCAGGCTGCTGTTAGACATGAACACAGGGAGGATATGTGATCCTACGAGGATTCAACTACTTGTAATGACAAGGCTATTGGGATCATTAAAGAGCACCTAGCGCCGGAGCAGCTTCTCATTGAAAAGCTCACATCCGCCAAGGAAGTCTGGACTAAGCTTAAGGAAGCTCATGCTGGCACCACCGCTGGTCTTGAAGCCTTCTATATCAAGTGTGGTATGATGGATAAACGGTATGAACATGGTGATAATATGCAGGATCACGTTAACTTCTATGCTCTCGAGAACAAGAAGCTCTCTGATACTGACCCTTTTGGAGACCAGTTCCTTGCGGAACTTATGCTCACTTCTCTTCCTCGTACTGTCGATGACTCTCCTAACACTTGGGAGATGTTTACCATCGTCACTCTTGCTGCTGTTACTGAAACGAATAAGCTCACCTCTTCTTTTGTCACCTCCCGCCTCATTGCGGAGTATCAATGTCTCACTTCTGGTGATGATTCTTCCGAGGCGGCTAACGCTGCCGCTGTTAGAGGGAAATTTAAACCAAAGAAGAAACCCAAGAAAGGTCCGCTTTGTTCTTACTGTCACAAAGGTCCTCACCTTGTTGATGAATGTAACCACAAGAAGCGAGATGAGGAAGCATCCCGCCGCACTGCGTCCACTCCTAGAAGCAGTGGGAGATCCAGTAGAAAGCCTACTGCCGCTGCTGCCCAACACTCTGATAGCCATAGCTCATCGGATGAGGAGGTCAGTGCATCAGGAAAAGCCGTTTTTGCCTAGGTGACCCCAGAGTGGCCTAAAGCAAACTAGGTGACCTATGAATCCTATGGCATCCTAGGAATTTGGGCTTGTCCCTTGCCAGTCAAGGCTCTTGAGGATTCCCTAGGGTATCCTAGGCAAACCCAGGGCAAGCCTAGGTTTGCCCAGGTTTGCCCAGGTGTTCCCCAGGTGTTCCCCAGGTGTTCCCCAGGAGCACCTGGGCAAACCTGGGCAGACCTAGGCTTGCCTAGGGAATCCTCAAGAGCCTTGACTGGCAAGGGACAAGCCCAAATTCCTAGGATGCCATAGGATTCATAGGTCACCTAGTTTGCTTTAGGCCACTCTGGGGTCACCGAGGCAAAAACGGCTTTTCCTGATGTAGGTGACCCCAGAGTGGCCTAAAGCAAACTAGGTGACCTATGAGTCCTATGGCATCCTAGGAATTTGGGCTTGTCCCTTGCCAGTCAAGGCTCTTGAGGATTCCCTAGGCAAGCCTAGGTCTGCCCTGATGGAGAGGAGTGCTTTGTCAAAGCTTGAAGCTCTGGCCAATGCATTGTGTCTGGTTGCAAGACCAAAGGAGGTCTTTACCTTCATCACGCCCATCTGCTGAAATCCCAAGAGTATGCAAATCTTGCTACCACATCCCGCTATATCAACATTAATCATGCTCACCACTGCCTAGGACATCTCGGTCAAGACAACATAAAATGTCTGATTGCAAAAGGCATGGTAATGGGCATTGATGAAGTGGGAGGTTGAATAGAGTTCTGTGAGTCGTGTACAGCTGGTAAACAGCATGTATTTCCATTCCCATCATCCAATAAAAGGGCCCGTTGGAAACTAGACTTAGTTCACTCCGATGTTTGTGGTCCATTACCCAGCTCTATCAATGGTGGCTATAGGTATTTCATCACCTTCATAGATGATAACACCCACCACTGCTGGGTTTATTTCCTCCGTCACAAATCGGAGGTGTACCAATGCTTCTGGGAGTGGAAGGGTATGGTAGAGCTCGAGACTGGGCTTAAGCTCAAGGTTTTTTCTAAAGATAATGGTGGAAAGTACACCTCTGATCAGTTCAAGGATTATCTCCATAATCTTGGTATTATCCATGAGACCACAGTCCCTCACACCCCACAGCAGAATGGCATTGCTGAATGCCTCAACCGCAGTATCATTGAGTGTGCCAGATGCATGATGCACAATGCTAAATTTACTGCTGGGTTTTGGGTCTTCGCTGTCATTATTTCCATCTATCTCATTAACCGTTCACCTACCTCACGGCTTCCTAATTCTACTCCACACAAAGCTTGGTCTGGCATAAAGCCTTCACTCAAGGAACTCAAACCTTTTGGCTGTCCCGCCTATGCTCACATCACTTCAGGCAGCCACCAAAAGTCCCAAGTTAGGGTGAAAAAATGTTACAATTCCCAAGCTAATATGGTCCAAATCCCGGGGAATTCCCCAGCCTGTTTGGGAATCCCACACTCTACTTGGGAATCCCACCCCTCCACTGGGATTCCCACCCCTCCACTGGGATTCCCACCCCTCCACTGGGATTCCCACCCCTCCGCTGGGATTCCCCATATCATGTGGCAATCCCAATGGACAATACTTTTGAAGTTAAGTTATTGGAGCATATGGTCCATATCTCGCTCTGTCTGCATTCAGTATCCAGTCTACTTTGAGATTGCTCAACATTGTCTTGTTATTTCTTTGGTGGGGTGTGCCCTGCTTCTGGGCATGGATATGAAAACATCTGTAAATGCAGTGTGCTGCAGGTCCCCCGATAATTATAGTAGCATGTTTAATATAACATAGGTCAAATACCTTTGGTATTCTTTTCGTTTTATTCATATGGAATTGGCCAAAAACTACTTTTACCATGTTGACAATTTATGATTGAATGACTATCTAAAATAGTGTAGTAATTTGAAGGAAAAAGTGTATGACATTACTTAGGTGAATGTGTTGCTGCATTCAAATGTGATATTTTCTATCAATGGGAATCCCTAGCAGTGGGAGTCCCACCAGTATGGGATTCCCACCAGTATGGGATTCCCACCAGTATGGGATTCCCACCAGTATGGGAATCCCACCAGTATGGGAGTCCCACCAGTATGGGAGTCCCACCAGTATGGGAGTCCCACCAATATGGGAATCCTTATCAGTGGGAGTACCACTGTGGTTCAATCCCAATCACTTCACTAGCGGGTTTTAGCAGTAGTATTACAATGGATACATAACTATATAGATAATATGGCTAAACAAACAGATGCAAGATGCGAGGTAGGGTCTGTAAAAGCATAGACTTCAAACCAGTGCACATCTTTCAATTTAACAATTAAGATATCAAAAAAAATGGAATAATTTATTAAGTCATTCATCTACCTTGTTTTCTACCACCTCAGTAACATACATTGCCTCCATACGTTCAATGAGACCAATATCAAGCTCATCCTCATTGAAATCCTCCTCACCTGAAGAAAAGCCTTCATCTTCCTCAAGCTCCTCAAGAACCAGATCTGAACGCAGCTGCTGTCTCGCATATTCAAGCTCTTCCACAGAGGGACCCCATAGGGGCAACAGATTGTTGTCACCTATTCCATCCAGAGCTGTCTCCCATGTCACACACAGCTCCAGCAGGTGGTATGAAAGAACTGCAAGCAGTGGTTAGTTGATCTCTCCCCGTCGTATAAGAAATAAGATCACACCTTCATCTTCCACTACCCCAATGCAGTTCATCAGGATTTCCCACTCTTCTGCAAACCACTCTCATTGAATGACCAGTTCGTTTGCCAACCTACAAAGTTCTTCATCACACCAATCTCTCAATAAGACACCTTTAATTCCATTCCATACTTTATCATTGCATAACCAGAGCGGCGGATTCAAAGTTTCTCCATCACCATCTAATCCAACATCCTGCCAGATCGCGTCATCAACATCCAGCCCAAACAAGTTCTCCATAGGAATCTGTTCAGGCGCAACTGCATAATGTGGAGCCTTACCTGCGCAAATGAGATTCCTCATCGTTGCGCAAAGGGTGTTGTACGTTTTTGCAACCCTTTGGATTGTTGGATCTCGTTGCTTTACAGAGTCAGCGGCGTGAGCTGTCAACTTTTGCTCTAAGAATTATGTTTCCGTCAGCATTGATTGTTATCCTCATTGAATAACTACCTACCATTGTACTGTTGGTGCTGAAAAGAACGTTCCATCCTATCATGTTTGAACTTTCTCACTTTCAGCCTGTCATGTAGATGCATCTTAACCGCTTGAGCGTTCAGACAAAGATCTAGGAAAGGACTACTAGCCAGCTTCTTGTAGTCTTCAAGCAAACCTTCAATTCTGAGAGCTTGCTCTTGCCGCTTCAGTGTTGTCTTCAAATTTTGAAGTTGCTTATCTGCATTGGGGAGTTGCATCTGTGCCTCTGCGTGTTCATACAGTTCTGCTTCTAGGTCCATCAGTATATTTTGGTAGTCCAAAACCTTCTTCGCTGCTACATCACGAGCTTGGCGTGTCTCCCAGGCGGCTTCAACTGCCTTCTTGCCTTTACTTTTTGATTGGCCTAACAGCATATCGTTCAGCCTATGAGCGCAGTCGCTAACATATATCACTTACATGGTAGTGGCTTTGTCTGTGACGAAACCTGTTCTTCCCACTGTTCTCTGAGGAAAGCAGCAGTCCTGCCCGAATCTCTCATGTCCCTATCAGCTTCTAGACGCCGAGTCGCCGTGGCCCACCACTTTTGTTGTAGCCATTTCCCAAGATTGAGAAGACTTTCTTGATCTGCATGTTGAACCTGAGAGTCCAAGGTATAAAGGCGCAAGTGAAACTGCGAAGTGTGATATCAGAAGGCATATTTTATATATATGAAACGAGGCTTACCCCACACACTTGCACATAGGCGATCAGTTTGCTTATTGAGTGCCAGAATCACTCACAACCTTCACCGTCCGACAAACCAAATCCTTTGCGTTTACGTGGGTGGTAAATGCATTGGCATGCCCACCCGTGGCCATACGCATGGAAAACTGAAATTGCAAATGCGATTCGACCCAGGTATTCGGCAAGGAAGTCCCACTTGACACAACTTCTATGGGTCGAGCACACAATGTCATACAGTATCCCAACCATCCATTAATCCGGTGACACGCCGAATTACACTGTACGCCAAAATTCAAGCGAAATGTCATCATTTAAAAGACCCCGTGAAACACGTCATGTCACTACCTAGGGTATGTTATGTATTAGACACTTTGAAGGTCCACTTCAGGTATCTAGTATGTAGAAACCCATTTGAAGGGAGATACACTATGTTTTAAGAGGCTACATTACTGTGCAAGGATGCATCATTGACCCACAAACTCAAAATCAATCAAACTTGCCAGATCTAAAGTCTATTCAATTAATACTACCTACTACAAAAAGTCCTATACAGGGATATACAAGACAGTATTAAAATAGATGAAGAGAGACGAATGAGGGCAAGCATAATGCGAACCCATATCCGTTTAAAGTAAGAGAATCGAAGCACTGGTTCCCTGGAACGAACCACAGAGAGAAACTAGACGATTAATGATGAATTAGGCGCCGGGGATCAAAGTGGCCCAGCGCCGGCAGTAAAAGAAAGGCGGGGCGCGTCCTAGCACATGCCTATAATAAAATTTATTTGGACCAACCTACGGGACGGTCCACATGTATACAAGTACCCGGTAGGACCCGGGAGGAGAAGAGAAAAGGGGAGATACGGAACGACACCGCAAACTTGAACCGCGGGACGGACGGACCGCCCGGCGCTTAAAGCGCATCAAAGTCGAACCACTCATCGGGAATGCATTGTTCTTCCCTCCCCTCCGTTACTTATTAAATAAAAGATGTAGAAAAGGTGTAATATGGGTAGAGGACCCATGAGACAATGATATAGAGCCCTGGGGACAGTGTAGGAACCAGGAGAACACTTACAAGCTCACTTATGGCTTAAAAGGGCAACATGAGATTTATCATCTTGGCTCTTGGCAAGCCAAGAGAGTCTTACCAACCCATGGTACCTTAATTAAGAAAATTTCAAGGACCTAGGAGTATAAAAAGGCAAGGAAATGAAGAGAAAAGCATTCTCTCTTACCCCCACCAGGTGTAGCAGCTCCTTATCAGGCTACTACTAAAAGATTGAATTGATATAAAGACTGGGATTTACAGAGAGAAATTGACAAGCAATTGAACTTGAGTAAAGAGACAGAAAGAGATTCAGTGTGAACTGAGTGCAGAGAAGTTAAGACAAAGACTTAGAAAGGACTTTGAATATTATTTTCAAACCACAGTTAGGCTGCAGTCAGAGCTCTGTCTGAGTTATAGGGACACCCTCTGGTCAGTTGTGACTTGTGTTAATTTGTGATTTTACCAAGGGACTTAGGAATAGTATTTGTTTGACAGCTCAGAGCTTCGGGATCAGCTTAAATAAGTCTGTACTTTGAAAGGGAAGGCACTTAGTGAAATAACACTCAGTGTAGCAAGGAAGCACTTGAATAGATTGAAGTTTTAAATATATATTATTTGGCTGAACTAAAAACCCGAACTGAGTAATAAGTTGTGTGTGTGTTTGGTGTGGTTGTGTAAGCCATTTCTAAGTTCACCCCAGTTTAGACCTCTCAATGGTGATTCAGCATCTGGGAGTTTGGTGCGAGATGAATAGTCTGGTGGCGCTACTACAACTGCAGCTACGTCAATATCTCTCCTCCTCTCGCGCCAGTTGACAGTAGCCTTGAGATCTTCGAATGCTAGCCATCCCTCATACTCAACCCTACCAGGGTCGGTTGCATCAAATAAGTTGTCAACATGGTCAGAGGCTAGGCCAGCAAACTCCGGTCGACTTGGAGGAACAGGGGTGGTTTGACTACCCTGCGGTATATTTCCGAAAACAGTGTTTGTACTAAGATCGACAAGGTAAGCATGTCCAGAGGATTTATCTGTTATAATGGAGAGGTTTGACTTTGGGTCTGGTAGTTTCACAGATGTATTGGTCGAGCTTTTTCCATTGCGGTCACGGATACATGCAGCTTTGGACTCATCAATCGACTTTCCAGCCATCCCGCCGCCCGGTGAAGCACAGTATTCAAACTGGTGGCGTTTGGGTCGGGGACAGTGGGGATTGGTGCAGCGTACGCATGGTTTCGATGATCTGGAATCAGAAGATCTTGGCCCTTGTGCCATAAGTGCTATATCATTCCCTTTTTCATCAGCATCGGCCAAGGACTGGGCAGTGTCAAGAGCGACACTTATGTCGGATGAGGTATATGTGGGTTTTCCCTTTGAATCAGGTTTAGACTTGGCTAGATCCTGTGCAACAAGCCCTCATGTGGTTTTGAGCCCTGAGATTCCTGTCATTGCATTTATCATGAGAATACATAGGAAGAGTTCTTCTGAGGGCATTCCCATGGCCCATATGCGAGTATTTAGATTGGAGATGGTAGAGCTTGTACTAGAGAACTTCTCTGTTTGTGAGTATCTTAAGGCAAGGGCTTCCTGTATAAGCAGAACTTGCTTAACAGGGCCGGCTTTCTCATGACAATTTTTAAGAGTATCCCAGGCGGCTAGGTAGTGACATGACGTGTTTCACGGGGTCTTTTAAATGATGACATTTCGCTTGAATTTTGGCGTACAGCGTAATTCGGCGTGTCACCGTTCTTATGCGACACTGGCGCAACCGTACACATTACCCAGAACAAAATGACTTCCTCACTCTACACCCTATCCCTACTAGATTTGTCAAAGGCGTAGGTGGAACATCCATTGCAGCTTGTGGAATTGGAGATATCAAACTCCGAACAGGCCGCGGAACTTACCTTATCCTTCACGATTGTCTATACATCCCAGAGTCAACTGTCCGACTTATCTCAATTAGTGCACTGGCCCGATACTCCAACATCACAGCTCACTTTGACAAAGAATCATGCTGGATTTTGAGGAACAATACTGGAGCTGTAATTGCTTGTGGTACACTCTCATCATCCCGTCATCTATATACCCTCAATCTGATCTCTGCCAAGTTTGAACATGCATTCGTCGCTAGACAAACCCTGAGTTTGGAGACATGGCATAGATGCCTTGGCCACGCCAACTACCAGGCTGTCTATGATATGTCCCAGAAGGACATGGTCAAAGGTATGCCTGTTGACCTCTCCTCCGCTCCCCCCAAATCCCAATCATGTGTTCTTGGTAAACAGACAAAAACACTGGTACCAAAAAAGCAGGAAGAGGGGCATAGAGCTATGAGATGCCTAGAGAAAGTTTGGGTAGATTTATCAGGACCAGAGGCTGTCCGTTCGCGTACCGGAAATAATTACATCATGAACATTGTCGACAACTACACTAGTTACCCATGGACAATCCCTCTTGCAAATAAAGATAATGCATTCGATGAACTTCAGGCATGGGAACAAGCTCATGAACTAGAGACTGGTCTCAAGGTTGGGATATATTGGATTGATAATGGTGAATTGAAGTCTGACGAAATGCAAAACTGGCTCAAAACCAGAGGCACGCAACAACAATTTACTGCTCCCTACACATCTGCACACATAGGGAGAGTGGAACGGATGCATCGCACTCTCATGAACAAGGCACAGACAATGGATATTGATTCAGGCTGCCCAGCCAATCTGTGGGACAAGTTTTACCTTACAGCTTCACACCTACATGCCAAAACAACCACTCACTCCTTGAATGGACAAACACCCTATGAGCTGTGGCACATGAAGAAACCTGATCTCTCTTACCTTCGCGAGATCGGATGCAAAGCTTTCATACTGGTCCAAAATAAACACAACCCAAAAATCTACAAGCGTTCACTGGAGTGTATACTAATTGGCTATGAGCTACAATCAAAAGCCTATCACTGTTACCACTGTGAATCCAAGAAAGTCTACACCTCTTATCATGTTGACTTCATTGAGAGCTTCCAGCTCCCTACAAAACCTCCACTTGAAAATGCCAAACTGCTGAGAGAACCTGCAACCAAACCTAACCAACAACCCTCGGTTGAACAATCAGATGACGATGACGAGATACTCCCACCTGAACCGCTTATTCCCCAACAGCCTCAACACTCACCCAGAGTAGAGAACCAGTTAAACATCAATGAAGGACATAAAAATCGTGTCCAAGCAGCTGTCAAACAGTCGAAGGAGAGTGCTCAACGTGTCAAAGAAGCCAGAGAACAACGGAAAGACCTTGTCCAAGCACTACAAGATGCTATCCCAGAGATCGACCAGACCGCAGAGGATGCGACTGCTTGCTGAGAACTTGGCAATAATCCTGGAGAGCAGTGGGAAGAGCACAGAAGCTCGAAGAGGTCCTCTCGGCGATATTGGATAATGAAGGAAGTCCAGACTTTGGTGATGAGCCCAAGACATGGGCTGAGGCCATGTCAAATGTGGATGCAGAACAGTGGAAAGCAACCTACAGAGAAGAATTAAAATCCCTTCATGACATGGGAGTATACAAACTCATACCTCGATCTGAGGTTCCAAAAGGTTGTAAAGTCTGGAAAGGCCGCCCAGTTCTTAAGAAGAAACGAGACAAAAACGGAATAGTAACTCGATTCAAAGTTCGCCTAGTATTCAAGTGTTTTGAACAGATATACGGCCGGGATTACACAAAAACAACCTCACCGACAGCGCGCATGGAATCCTGGAGAGTATTACTGCACTTAGCCGCTAGCCTTGACTGGGATGCCCAACAGATCAACGTCAAAACAGCCTTTTTGTATGGCCTTCTCCCAGATGATGAAGTCCAGTACATGGAACAACCACAGAGCTTTGAAGAACCAGGCAAAGAAGACCACGTCTGGATGCTACAACGTGGATTGTATGGGATGAAACAGGCAGGCCGCACCTGGAACCAAACACTAAACAACGCAATGCTAGAATGGGGTTTTACCCGCTTGTGCTGCGAGTCATGCATATACTACCGAAAATCACCTACTGGAATAATTATTGCTGCTGTCCATGTTGACAACTTCTTGACCATAGCAGACACCACAGAGGAGAATAATAGGTTTAAGGAGGAGATGAAACAAAAATGGACAATCTCGGCACTGGGTGATGCAAGATTCTGTGTTGGTATTGCAATTTCATGAGACCGAGGTAACAGGACAGTCGCACTATCCCAAATGGCTTTAATAGATCGTATCATCGTGCAATTTGGACAAACCAACGCTTACCCTGTTGACACTCCAATGGACCCAGGTCTGAAACTCCGAAAACCCGATTTAGAATCCATTCCCAAAGACGACCTAAAACAACTCAAATATCTCCCATATTCTGCCCTTGTAGGCAGTCTCATCTACCGGTACCAGACCCGATATCACATATGCTGTCCAACAACTATCCCAATTCCTATCCACATACTCATGGGTCCATTGGAACGCCGCGATTTGTGTTGTCTGTTATCTAAAAGGAACTCAAGAATTAAAGCTAATCCTTGGTGGCGTTGGAATAATGCTGAAATTGCTTGGCCATACTGATTCTGATTGGGCCAACTGTCTTGATACCCGACATAGTATTGGCGGTTACTGTTTTACCCTAGGCTCAGGCCTCATTTCATGGTCAGTGCGAAAACAAAAGACAGTAGCAGCTTCCTCATGCAAAGCAGAGTACATGGCTGGATATGAGGCGGCAAAAGAAGCCATATGGCTTCGTGCATTACTCCTTGGGATTTAGGCAGCCCAGGACGCCTCAAGGCGAATCCTGATTTCCCAAGCCTTGGTACTTGCCAAGTCGGCTGCTGCCTCATTGAGGGAGTCTTTGGCTCTGTATGCAAATCTCAGTAAGTCTCAGTATAAATAACACGGGGGTCTACTTTCACCGCATATCTTCAATGTGGTATGCTTCACGCAGGTCCCTTTCAATCAGCTTTCCCATCATAAGCGCCGCATATCTTCAATGTGGTATGCTTCATGCAGGTCCCTTTCAATCAATTTTGTACGTATGTACTGGGACACATTATGTGAGGATTGTGGACGCTGTATGCGTGAGTGAAAAGTAAAAGGCATCGGATGCGGCTAAAGCTTTGTTTTAGAGCGCCTCAAGCGCTAAGCACCTAGGTAATTAGTATCTTGGGATCTGGTTCATTTTTATGGTTGTCTTTACTTCCCATACTTCCCAACAAGTCCCTTCGCCAGAGTTCTACTAGCTTGGGCACTTGATTTTGGCTTGTACACAATGACCACACAAGAGGAAGCCAGCATCAGGCACAGAGACAGACCAGGAGAAGGACTTCTCAATGCAGAGTGGTGGTGGGTGGACTGCTTCGAGTTTCTTTGTTAAAAGTCTTGCATGTTCCTGGCATTGAGGACAAAAATCTCCTGGTCATGCCATGGATGAGAGAACCAGAAGATCCTCCTTTTCGGACGATTGGGGAAGGACTTCATTTCATCAAAGAGATGTTTGAGGTGGGTTTTCAAGTATCAGAGTCCTGAGGCAATTATCTCAGATGCTTGTAGGGAATACAACACATGCATCAAAACAATGTTGCACACAGGTATGTACAAGTTAAGCTACTGTAATTCCCTCCTAAATAACTTGACTGTTCAATGAACAACATGGTCATGGATGTGAAGAAAATGTACCCCGATGGCCATCATCCCAGGGAGCCTTCTCATATGTATGACCACAAGAAACGCGCACAACACTTCTCCCGTATGCTGGTTCCTCCCAGGTACTACCTGATTGATTTCGGGTTTTCCCAAAAATATGAATCTTCCCAAGAGTGGTCACCAAAATATGCCATATGATCTGGAGGGACCGAACCCCAGAATATAAGGCTGATGTTCCATGTCATCCTTTCGCAAGTGATGTATTCTTGCTTGGCAACATGGTTTGGCTTCAGTTTCTAGATGTGAGTCATTTCTTTTCATCTCAACTACATGTTCTGACCCATCTTATAGGGAGATCCAGAATTTGAGCATTCAGCAGTACATGGGTTTGAATGTCTGAGGCCATTGGTGAACAATATGATTCAGGATGACCCAGAAAAGCAACCACAGATGGACAAAATACAGCCGCTTCAGTAGCATTATTTAAATACCCCCAGTACCTGTTGTGGAGATTATGATAATAAACCCAGTAAGCTACTGTACAGTAAGAGTGTAGGGGCATTTTAATCCCTCTGTGTTCGCATTTGATGAGGTCATGTGACTTGTTTGTTGCAGCTTTTGGGTGGCTGGACAAAAATAGGTTATTTACGGGCCTATTTAGGCAATTTCTGGGATGGTAGCTAGCCCAAAAAAGACTATATATAATGTATTAATATTTGAGCACTACTCCGAGGTGGATTAGGCACCATAAGGGGATGGATTGCATCGAAAAATCTAGATGACGTTCGGTCAAAGCTGGCTGAGCATTACCAAATTGGGTAATGCCATCAAAACAGTAAAAGCGGCCTAAAAAGCCTGCTTCTACATGGATATTCTGCCCTATAAGAGTGTAGATAGTATCTTTACATATATAATAGGTCCCTGAAGCGAAATTACAGTGATAGCTGCGGTCAAAGCTGTTTTATTACCATATTTAGAATGCCAGCAAAGCGGCCTAAAAGCTTGATTATGCATGGGTATTCTACCTAATAACAGTCTATACAGTGTTTATAGATGTACAGTAGGCACCTAAAGCGAAATTAAAGCAGGTATATGGTGTAATAGTAGCACTGCTTCGATGTTTGGGTCTGTGGCTGTGTTGTAAAAAATCGGAATAAAAGTAAGGATGTTTAATATACTAGTGGTACAGGCATGGTCTCTGCATAATATATATATGCCTGAAGCGAAGTCAGAGCATTCTATGGAGAGAATAGGCTGTAATTGCCCGCTCTAGGCCGGAGGAGGTCAAAGCTGTATGACCAAATAGGGAAATATATGATTACATACAGGTGGTGTTGAGTCGAAGTTGGGCTCAGTAATGGCATGGCCTCTCAAGGTCTGAGGTCTGGAATAGATATCTGAGTGCTGTAGTATACTAGCTACGCCCTCCAGGTGTTATATTTGGCAATATGTGGGCAGGAATATGTACATGGAGTGATCAATGGTGAGTAACCATCAAAATTCGCATTTTTGAGGAATTAAATACTAATAATGAGTGTCTACATGCAGTTAGGACCTCAAACCTCGGTAGGTATACTCTCCAGCATAGTATACACTCGATCCATGTCCAAGGACCATTTATATGGCACCAGATGCGATGGTATACACTGATCTTTTGATTACCCAAGTTTGAGCATAGTCTGAGGTGCATAGCATGCTCTATGCCTGTTGTATTTCCTGAAAATCGCATTTTTTGGCAGAATCCATACAGATCAGGGAATACCATCGCTTCAGGTGCTGCATAAATCGTTCTTGCATATGGCAAAGACTAATACCATGTAGTACAGTCTATATACGACGTCTTAGCCCCTGGCTACTCTTAAGGCCCCAATATTCCACAATAATTCCTCAAAAAATTGAGTTTTGAGGGAAAATCAATAAAGATCAGTGTATACCATCGCATCTGGTGCCATATAAATGGTCCTTGGACATGGATCGAGTGTATACTATGCTGGAGAGTATACCTACCGAGGTTTGAGGTCCTACCTGCACGTAGACACTCATTATTAGTATTTAATTCCTCAAAAATGCGAATTTTGATGGTTACTCACCATTGATCACTCCATGTACATATTCCTGCCCACATATTGCCAAATATAACACCTGGAGGGCGTAGCTAGTATACTACAGCACTCAGATATCTATTCCAGACCTCAGACCTTGAGAGGCCATGCCATTACTGAGCCCAACTTCGACTCAACACCACCTGTATGTAATCATATATTTCCCTATTTGGTCATACAGCTTTGACCTCCTCCGGCCTAGAGCGGGCAATTACAGCCTATTCTCTCCATAGAATGCTCTGACTTCGCTTCAGGCATATATATATTATGCAGAGACCATGCCTGTACCACTAGTATATTAAACATCCTTACTTTTATTCTGATTTTTTACAACACAGCCACAGACCCAAACATCGAAGCAGTGCTACTATTACACCATATACCTGCTTTAATTTCGCTTTAGGTGCCTACTGTACATCTATAAACACTGTATAGACTGTTATTAGGTAGAATACCCATGCATAATCAAGCTTTTAGGCCGCTTTGCTGGCATTCTAAATATGGTAATAAAACAGCTTTGACCGCAGCTATCACTGTAATTTTGCTTCAGGGACCTATTATATATGTAAAGATACTATCTACACTCTTATAGGGCAGAATATCCATGTAGAAGCAGGCTTTTTAGGCCGCTTTTACTGTTTTGATGGCATTACCCAATTTGGTAATGCTCAGCCAGCTTTGACCGAACGTCATCTCACTGCATGCAGGGTTCCCTAAGTTAGCCCCACTTATGTAATTCAGATCAAAAACTGTCGAAAAATGACAGATCAATAAGATGAGCAGTTTATTGAATCATTGTAGTAAACTTAGGGAAATGATGCATTATATAAGATTATCATTAGTTGAGTTACAAAGGAAGTCTCTATGCAGCACTTAGGAAAAGGATTTATCTCATATGTTTTAGATATGAAGGGGCAAACATTGATTATTCAAAGGTATGACTTATCAAAAGCATATGGAAATTTGAGTATTCAATAAGATTTGAAGATGGCAACCATAAGGGAGGAACCTTAGGAAATGTATAGGGAGTAATTAGATGAGATAGGGGAAAAACAAAGGGAAATCCAAGGGGAAACAATTTAAAGAAAGAATTCCCCCAGTAAATCATAATCCATATCAACAAGGTTAAAACTTAGGAAAATCAGATTGTGTGATGGAGTCACATAAGAGAAGAATCACAATTAAATTCGAGACGGCACCTAGTTTAAAAGATATGAAAAACATAGGAAAATAGGGTTTATAAAATCTTTCAATAAGTTGAAGAACAAAGTAAATAATAATGAAAAAGTAAGGAAATGTTTAAATGAAACAGAGGAGACTGGAAAATTCCAAAAAGATATAATAAGCGCTGGGATAAAGATAATTCAAAGGGTAAACAGAGGAAAAATAATAGGAAAACTTAGGAAGAAGGAAAGAAAAGTTTACAAAACAGAAAGCAAAAACTTTGAGAATATAAAGGGAAGACTGAAAAAGGATATAGAGTAAATTAAATCAAGAAATTAACAAACTTGAAGGGAAATTGAGGGAGAACCTTATAGAACACAAGGGGAATGACTTAGGAAACTTAAATGCAAAACTTAGGAAACTTAAAGGGAAAATATGGAGAGAAGTTAGATTAATTGATGCTGTCAGAGAAGTTGGAGCAGTTGGTATTTGGGTGTGGGACTGGAGTTGGAGTAATTGGCAATGTGGGAGTAGTTGAGGTAGTTGTCATTGAGGCTGGGAGAAGGGAGTAATTGGCCCTGTTGGAGTAGTTGGAGTAGTTGGCATTTGGGCTGAGGAGGGGGGTTGGAGTAGTTGACATTTGGCCTGGTGAGGGGAGTTGGAATAATGGGCCCTGTTGGAGTAGTTGGAGTGGTTGACATTTGGCCTGGTGAGTGGAGTTGGAGTAATTGGCCTGTTGGAGTAGTTGGAGCAGTTGGCATTTGGGCTGAGGAGGGGGGTTGGAGTAATTGGGCCTCTTGGAGTAGTTGGAGTAGTTGCCATTTAGCCTGGTGAGGGGAGTTGGAATGATTGGCCCTGTTGGAGTAGTTGGAGTGGCTGACATTTGGGCTACTGAGGGGTGTTGGAGTAATTGGCCCTGGCAGAGTAGTTGGAGTAGTTGACATTTGGGCTGATTGGCCCTGTTGGAGTAGTTGGAATTGGTTGACATTTGGCCTGGTGAGGGGAGTTGGAATAATTGGCCTTGCCAGAGTAGTTGGAGTAGTTGACATTTGACCTGGTGAGGGGAGTTGGAGGAATTGGCCCTGTTGGAGTAGTTGGAGTGGTTGAGATTTGGGCTACTGAGGGGTGTTGGAGTAATTGGCCCTTTCGGAGTGGTTGGAGTTGTTGACATTTGGGTTGGGGAGGGGAGTTCAGGAGTTGGAGTAATTGGCCCTTGTGGAGTAGTTGGAGGAGTTGCCATTTAGGCTACTGAGGGGAGTTGGAGTAATTGGCCCTGTCGGAGTAGTTGAAGTAGTTGACATTTGGGCTGGGGAGGGGAGTTGGAGCAATTGGCCCTGTCGGAGGAATTGGAGTAGTTGCAATTTGGGCTACTGAGGGGTGCTGGAGTAATTGGAGTAATTGGAGTAGTCGCCATTTGGGGAGTGGGAGTAATTGGCCCTGTCGGAGTAGTTGGAGTAGTTGACATTTGGGCTGGGGAGGGGAGTTGGAGCAATTGGCCCTGTTGGAGGAATTGGAGTAGTTGCAATTTGGGCTACTGAGGGGTGCTGGAATAGTTGGAGTAGTTGGAGTAGTTGCCATTTGGGCTACTAAGGGGTGTTGGAGTGATTGGCCCTCTCAGAGCAGTTGGAGTTGTTGACATCTGGGCTGGAGAGGGGAGTTGGGGAGTTGGAGTAAATTGGCCCTCTTGGAGTAATTGGAGTAGTTGACATTGGGGCTGGGGAGGGGAGTTGGAGCAATTGGCCCTGTCGGAGGAATTGGAGTAGTTGCAATTTGGGCTACTGAGGGGTGCTGGAGTAGTTGGAGTAGTTGGAGTAGTTGCCATTTAGGCTACTGAGGGGAGTTGGAGTAATTGGCCCACTTGGAGTAGTTGGAGTAGTTGACAATTGACCTGGTGAGGGGAGTTGGAGCAATTGGCCCTGTCAGAGGAATTGGAGTAGTTGCAATTTGGGCTACTGAGGGGTGCTGCAGTTGGAGTAGTTGGAGTAGTTGCCATTTGGGCTGAGGAGGGGGGTTGGAGTAATTGGCCCACTTGGAGTAGTTGGAGTAGTTGACAATTGACCTGGTGAGGGGAGTTGGAGCAATTGGCCCTGTCGGAGGAATTGGAGTAGTTGCAATTTGGGCTACTGAGGGGTGCTGCAGTTGGAGTACTTGGAGTAGTTGCCATTTGGGCTACTGAGGGGTGTTGGAGTAATTGGCCCACTTGGAGTAGTTGGAGTAGTTGACAATTGACCTGGTGAGGGGAGTTGGAGAAATTGGCCCTGTCAGAGTAGTTGGAGTGTTGCCGGTTGGGCTACTGAGAGGTGCTGGAGTAGTTGGAGTAGTTTTGCCCTCTCAGAGTAGTTGGAGGGGTTGACATTTAGGGGAGGGAGGGGAGTTAGAGCAATTGACCTTGTTGGAGAAATTGGAGTAGTTGGAGTAGTTGCCATTTAGGCTACTGAGGGGAGTTGGAGTAATTGGCCCTGTCGGAGTAGTTGACAATTGGCCTGGTGAGGGGAGTTGGAGCAATTGGCCCTTTCAGAGGAATTGAAGTAGTTGCAATTTGGGCTACTGAGGGGTGCTGGCGTAGTTGGAGTAGTTGGAGTAGTTGCCATCTGGGCTACTGAGGGGTGTTGGAGTAATTGGCCCACTTGGAGTATTTGGAGTAGTTGACAATTGGCCTGATGAGGGGAGTTGGAGTACCCGGCCCTGTCAGAGTAGTTGGAGTGTTGCCATTTGGGCAACTGAGGGGAGTTGGAGTAATTGGCCCTCTCGGAGTAGTTGGAGTAGTTGACATTTGGCCTGGTGAGCAGACTTGGAGTAATTGGGCCTGTCAGAGTAGTTGGAGTGGTTGACATTTGGGCTACTGAGTGGTGTTGGAGTAATTGGCTCTCTCGGAGTAGTTGGAATTGTTGCACGAGTTTACTTAGTTTTCCTATACTACATTACTGATAATAATAATTATAAGTATTATTACTACCTAAACTACTTGTGGTGGGGGATGAGAGGATGTATTGACAAAGTTGCCGGCCTTTATAGAAAGGTGCCGCCGGGTCATATGACCCTTCAAACACATTGATTGTTGAGAGTGATCAACATGTTTGATGGCACATGACAACCCCCCGTTCCCTTATATAAGGGCCCACAACTCCGTTTCTTTCCCCATCACTCTTGAGGTAAGCTGTAGTAGATTGTATTATTGTAATAGTAGTACAATAGTATAATTAGTGGTGTACCGTAATTATTAGTACTCTATTCCAGTAATTGTAGTCATTAATTAGTTATAATAGTAACAGTGCACTGTAGGCTCTCACGTGGTGCTGTAAAAAGGCCGCCGTATATGTATTTTTGGTACCATTAACAGTAAATAAATACTTCTAGCTATATTTGTGAGTATACTCGGCAAATATGGGTCCTTCGGGGATCCATATTTGCATTTGAGTGCCCATTCACATGAGTGGTATACTCGTGACCCAGGTACACTTGTACTCGAGTATTGAATGGTGAGTAGGCTTGAATATACTCATGCTCACTCGCCATTCGTGCCCATCTCTATTACATAACCCGCTCCCACTGGATTCCGGTTCCAATACACTTACACTTTGCTTCCGTCTTACTTCTTCCTTGACTCTATGAGCCCACTGATCTATTCTCTCTCATTCCTACAATCATACATATGCTTTATGCTCATCCCACTGCTTCCGCTTATTTCAATCATTGTCTTTCATCCCTTGGGCTACTTTTGGCTATTCTAAGCTACCGAGGATACCTGGGCTTCGACCCAGAGATGTTGATGCTAGACCATCAATCTAGTTATACCCAAGAGTGTATACTCTCTAAACTACAGGACATCTTGAAGCGGGATATAAAGGTACTCCTGACCCCGGAGAATTGTGGAGTAATTGGAGAAACCTCACTTGGATCAAAAACACTCTAAAACTATGTTAATCTCATGAAATCATATTTTACCTCTGATATATATCCAAGAATGGACTATTTCTTTATTGTGTGTACCATATATTACATCCAATATTATAAGACTTTCCCTCAGGGAATCTCTGACAACCCACCCTTGCTCCCTTATACATTGATAGTCTGGTTAGGTGGGGTAGTGTTCAATGTGTTAGGTTGTTTTATAGCACCTTTCACATACCTACACGTAAATACCCAAATGCCAATGTGGCCAATTATCCCAATGCTGCTCAGTAGTCCAAAAGGCAACTACTCCAACATGGCCAATTACTCCAGCAACCCTCAGTAGCCCAAATGTCAACTACTCCATTTAATCCAACAGGGCCAATTACTCCAACTCCCTTGCAACACCCAAAGGCAAAATATTCCAACTACTCTGACCAAGCCAATTACTCCAACGTCCCACTGACTCCCAAATACCAATTACTCCTATGACTCCAACAGGGCCAATTACTCCAACTCCCTTCCAACACCCAAATACCAACTACTCCAAAACAGGGCAACTTACTCCAACTTCCTTCTGTAACCTCAATGCCAACTACTCAAACTACTCCAACAGCGCCAATTGTTCCATCTTCCCTCTGACTCCCAAATACCAAATATTCCAACTACTCTGACAGGGCAAAGTACACCAATTCGCTTCCGACAGGCCAAATTACATAAACTTGTATGAAGTTTCATACAAGTTTAACATAATCTTACTATTTCCACCAAAATTTATGGTGATTTGTATGCAGTGATGACTTGCCTGGACTTAAAGCAAGTCAATTCCCTTATGTAGTGTAATATACAATTGTATGGTATATAAATACCTAGTTTTATGGAATGAGACTCCATCGGGTTGTTGAGCCAGGGCTTTACCCATCTCTACCCTCTGGTGTGCTTTTGTCCCCAGATTTGGAGGATGAGCGTAGCTTGTATCTGAATTTCCCCCCCTTTACAACAACATCAACCACTCCAACTACTGCAACAGGGCCAAGTACTCCAACTCTCCTCCCCAGCCCAAATGTCAACTACTCCAACTACTCCAAGAGGGCCAATTACTCCAACACCCCTCAGTAGTCCAAATGTCAACCACTCCAACTACTCCTTGCGGGAAATCACAACTACTCCAATTACTCTGACAGGGGCAATTTCTCCAACTCCCCTGCTGTAAGGATCTAGGCGGATCCTTATTGCGACAGGATAGTAATGTACTATCTCAAATAGAAGCGACAGAAAGTTTCTGACGGGATGATTCAAAGATAGCATACTTGATCTGAGAATGACGATGACCCAAGGAGTGTGAACAGAACTCGGAATGAGTTTAGAATGAACCTGACAAGTAAGCCTAAGAGAGGAAGTGTTCCTGACTCTGAGGGTAGGACCCGCTGAGCGCAAGTGTTTCCGATGACAATAAAGTGTGGGTGGGAAGTCAAGCGGAAGCTGACTTAGCATTGCGCAATGGATCGGAATCAAAGAGAGTTATATTGCGGAGTGAAGAAAACAATAGAGTGATGAAACAGAGTAAAAGAAACTGATAAGTCAAGAAATGAGTCAGTAACTGGGGGGTTGTTTCAATATAGCAAATCTAAGGTATCAGAGATATCAAACGAGTATTTAAGAAGAATGGAAATGTACAGGGTCGCAAAAAGTACTTAGGCGATTGATTAAGGTGAAAGGGAAAGAAACTACAATGGATGAGCGGAAACAGAAGTAATACAAAGGCATACCTCGAAATAGAACAAAGCATCTAGGGAGACAGAAACTGGCTAATATTGGATACGATTAGTGAAAGAGTTACAAATGGATTGGAACATCGGGCTATGGTTAGCGCAATTGGTCTAAGTTCATGAGCAGGATTGGTGGGATGACGAGCGGTAGCAGAATCTACGGGGCAAGATGCAATGGAGTACAGGAGTACGGGGCATGACATTACCCCCCCCCTTCAGATCCCGGACAGTGATTGTAATTTGGGTGCTATTGGTGTCGTCGGGATACATAAGGATTCTTCCAGGAGAAGCTTCCCCAATTGTCGAGTCATGCAGGGTTGAACTTGTTGTGCGGATAATTAATACTTCTTCTTTTCCAACCACCACGACCATTGCCACCTACTGTCCTTTCCGATTACCATGTCTGAAACCACTCACCACCTTGCTTGCTTCAAAACTCATGGTGTTGAAACATCTTTTATTCTCCAACACACTGGCGTCTTCGAAGCTGTCCGTGGCAAAGTAAAATGTTCCCTCTGCTCGATCCAGGACACTGTCACCGCCTGTACCCGGCCTGAGGATTCCCTTACCTGCAGCTTGTGCCACAAGTGCAAGAAACAGTGCGACTTCTTCACCCTACTCCGTTTCTGTGCATACACCAAGTTGGAAGGAATCCATGTTTTGGAAGCCGTTACTTGATTGCGCGGGGCCCCCAAGATTCTAAATTTCCCTTCGGAATTGTACAAGAAGGCGTTGAAGGCATTAGAGGCTCGTAATAGTTGTCCTAGCAAACTAGGTCAAATTATGGATGAACGGGAAAGTCTTTTTCCCCAGGCTGATGAAGATGCAAGGAGATTACTGCCAAGTTGCCAAGGATAAGGCAGAGGACCCTAGTCATCATGATGATGGTGTCGAGAAGAAAAGGAAGCACCATAAGAAGATGAAGGACCATGGCCGGTCTTGTCCCCTTCCCATACCACAGGCAAATGACCGACATAGTCCTCTTTGTGTGCTCATCCCAGTGCTTTCTCGGGCAACCATTCCTACTCCTCCTGCACCCATGCCATCATCGGAACCTGTTCCCCCAATCCATGTTCCTGATCCTTCCTCCACCACTGACACTCTTGCAAGGATGAAGCAGCCAGCCCCTGTGGATCCCGACTCCAGTTGTCATGTTTGTCCTCGTTTGGATGATGCAATCCCGTTGGCTCCCACTCGTGCTCCTGTTGACATGAGTAAAATGATACCTCATGTTCCCCTTCCTTCACAGGATCCTGCCGCTCAATTCCATTCTCGAGGATTTAACTTGGATCAACAGACATTCATAGCAGATTTTGTTGCTAATCATCACTCGACTGTCCAAGAACTTCAGGAAGAGCAGGACTGAGCAATGTGCTATCGTTCGGAACGGAATCAGTTGCGAGAACAACTTGCTGAGATGACCTCTTGTAGCACGGGTTTTGAGGCTGAAGCGCATGTGGAACATACTTGTGCAGAACTTTTAGCCGTTCAGTTGAAGGAGTCGGCCTTGTCATCTGCAATAGTACGGAAGGAGTTCTTAAAGTCTAGGGAGCGAACAAAACAGCTTGAGAAACAGCTATCTCAAAGGCCCCGTATCGAAACAGATTTCAAGGATATTTGCATCTGGAAGAAGTAAGTCCTCCCCAGATTGTTACTTTTTCGCTTACTGATGCTGCGGGGTAGGAAAATCGACGCCTACGTGTTTCCGAGAATAGTTCTTCGGGATGATCTGAAGTGGGCTGAGGGGTCCTTTGAGGCCATCCAGAACGGTCATGATGAATTAATCCATCGCAACAACTGTATTGTGGAAGCAAGTCGTAAGGTTCAGTGGGGAAAGGAGGCCGCGGAATCTCACTTGCATGAAGCTCAGTACAAGATGAAGCTTTTAGGAAACATGTTGAAGAGCTCGGCTGGTTCTTCTAACGAGTCGCTAGTACGAAGGCTCCAATCCGACCGGGAATTATTAGTATTGGAGCGTAACATTGCACTCAAGTACGTGCTTATGCTCTGCCAGCTGGACCTTCCCGGATTCGTCAATCACTTTCAGCAACAAGTAGCGGAACTGTTGTTTCGTGTGTACAACCTCTTGCATGTTTCTAGATCTAGCGATCCCGCAGTCGCCGAATGCTGCTTTATTTCGATGCCATCCCCTCCATCACTAATGAGGCCTGTCGTTCCCAATTGGCCCTTTATATGGTTCTGGAAGAATTTGATCTGCAGTATCCTCATGTCTGTCGGCTGCTACAGCATTCCACCAGCAGTCAGACTGAGCAGATGTTGGCCAGGAATGCCGGTTTTGAGCAGGCTATGTCCTCCATCGAGCCGATTTTTAATCAGGAATGCTCAATTCAGTATGGACGCTTCCTCCAATTCACCCCTGACCTGTTTCCGCTCCATAATCTCCGAGATGCCCAGGGTTCCTCTCTTCGTGAGGCAATTAGGGGATTGCTGGACGAACTAGATGTTGTTGCATATTCCCCCACGTCACCTAGAGTCCCTGGAACCGCCAGTCCTTCCGTGAGCTATTTGCTGCTGGCCAATCCTTCCTCCTCACCTGCCATTCCCGTGATACCCGTTACTTCAGCAGCGATGGTCGCGGTAGGGGTCCAAACGTTGCCCAATGTTGTCATAACTGCACTTCAACCGCCAGAGGACATGGAGGACCTGGAATATATGAGCGATGGTGAGATTTTTGGTCATCGGGACGAAGATGAAATTGAGGAGGATGAACTCAAAGTCAAGGATGCTTCCAATGAAGCTGCTGTTGCTGAGGGTGGGACGCAAACGGGTATCCTCAACTTGGATGTCTCTGTGGTTGTGGACAATGGTAGCGCCGTTGAGACTACAGGTTCTGTAGGTGATAATGCCAAATTAGAGCCTTCCGTTTCTAGCCCCTTGTCGTTCCTTCCCAATCCCAAAAACCCCCTGTTCCTTCCCTCGAGTGAGCCCAGTTCAACCGGTAGCGCTATATTAGAACTTCTGTAAAGTTATAGAATGAATTCATTACTGTTGTATACCAATTGCTATTGTTTTCTGTTTTTTGTATTATCTTTTTTCTTGTTATTTGTCATTATTGTGTTTTGGTGTGCTTTGGTTGTACATAGATCAACTGTATATAGATAATAAGCCAGGAATTGTTTGTTAGAAAATAATGAAGGAAAAGAATTTAGATTGTCTATAAGGCAAAGTTGAATCCGCCAATGTGAGTTGTCATTTAGGGAGATAGGGAAAATGGAGATTGGTTGGAGTTGCATCCACCTGAGTGTGGGGTGTAAGGGTAGGGGCATGACTAGTCTTCACCCTCCCTTTCTTCGTCCTGCGCAAGGCTGTCTAGCTTTTGGAGTTGGACGGAAGTGGGTCTGTGCTTTCTGGGGTGTTCCTGGTGCCATCGCTTTAGCATGTCAAGGGATCCTACCATTCCCTCCCAAGAAACCCATAAGTTGAACGCGGCGTCATATCCCATCTATTTGATGAGGTATTCAATCTCCTGTGGCCTCCCTGCTATTGGTCTGGAGTTCTCTATGGTTTTGACCTCATGCTCCAAGTCGCCTTGCACGTATACAGGGGGTGGCGGTGATGGGATTTGTCGGAATGGATCAGAGTGGTGGGGTTTTAATCGGTTGACATGGAAGACATTGTGGATGCATTGGAGATCACCCAGGAGATCTAGTCGGTATGCGTGAGATCCAATACTTTCGAGGATGGTGTATGGTCCCATCCATTTGTGGTCGAGTTTCTTTGTTGGTCTCCTTGTGCAGATATTTTCCATGTTTAACCAAACTTTGTCGCCTTTCTTCCAGTCTGGTGCTTTCCTCCATTTCCGGTTGGTGTAGTGTTTGTAGTCCTCATTTGCGTCGGCAATGTGCTTCTGTAGGGATCTATGAAGTTCTGGTAGATCCTGTGCAAAAGTGTTGGCTTCTGTTGCAGATACCCCCTCCTGTTCTAAATTGATAGTGAGCTTCGGGTGATATCCTTTGTTGGCAAAAAATGGTGAGACTCCCGTTGCCATGTGAGGGGAGTTGTTGTATACAAACTCCGCAAGTGGGAGTAGATCCTTTCCAGTTGTTTTGGTTGTAAGCGCAATATACGCGCAAGTAGTACTCAAGCGACTGGTTGACATGTTCTGTCTGACCATCTGTCTCTGGATGAAACACTGTCAATAATCGCAATTTGACATGCAGGATTCTGGTGAGTTCTTTCCAGAACTGAGAAATGAAAAGGGAGCCGCAGTCGGAAATAATGTCGGAAGGTAGTCCATGCTTGGCAAATATGTGGGTGATGAAATGAGAGGCAAATGCAATTGTGTCGTCAGTGGTGTGGCATGGGATGAAGATGGCTTGCTTGCTGAGCTGACAAACTACTACTAATATTGCATCAAATTTCTCGTCTCCACTGGGTGGCAATTGGGTGATGTGGTCTAGTGAGATGGATGACCAAGGGCATTGTCCAATGGGTAGTGGCTTCAGGTTACTGTATGGCTTTTGGCAATTAGCCTTTGCTCTCTGACATGGGTGGCAGGATCATACGTAGTTGCAAATGTCAGTAGTGTGATGCGGCCAGAAGAAGAGTTGGTTGACCATTTTTTTTTGTCCTTTTTTCTCCTGGATGTCCCCTGAGTTTGTGATCATGGAAATGTGCTATAGCGTCACATTGTATATCCTTGGTATCGGGTACATAGATGCGCTTGTTCTTCATCAACAATCCTCCTACAAAAGAGAACCCATTATCCTTTCCTGAGGTGATATCTTCGATGCTGGACTCATGAACTGGTCCTGCGTCAATTCGCGTATCCTAGAAATCAGTAGATCTTTGTTTAGTAACTGGGAAGCATTTAGACGTTCAGGTGGAATAAGAATTTGCTCATTATGTCCTTTCGCCTGCTTCCGCTCCCATCCTTGCTTTGGATAGATGTCTGCCCTTCGTGTCAGGGCGTTGGGTTTCGCCCCTAGGGTTCCCAGTCAATAGCTGATATTGAAATCATATCCCGACAGTGTTTCCACCCATTGTGCTTGGCAGGAAGTGAGTTGTTTCGTAGTCGTGAAGTACTGCAGGTTATTGTGATCTGAGTAAACTTGTATTCGGAATCTAGACCCTTCGCAGTAGGCTCTCCATTCTCTGAAGCATGCTACAATGGCCAACAGTTCCTTGTTGTAGATGTTGTAGTTTAGTTCCGCTGGAATCATAGAACAGGTGTGGAAGGCGATAGGGTGGATTTCCCCTGTGGATGGGTCAAGCTGAGAGAGGATTCCTGCAATAGCCCAGTCGGAAGTGTTGCATTTGAGTATATATGACGGGGGAGGTTGGGATTGAAATGGCCTAGTACTGGCACGGTTGTGAATGCTGTTTTTAGTAGTTCGAACGCATCCTGGCAAGTGGAATCCCAGACCCAAGCTACATCCTTCCAGGTTAGTCTGGTGAGTACCTTGGTAATACCTGAGTAATTGTCTATGAATCTCCTGCAAAAATTTGCGAAGCCAAGGAAGGATTGGAGTTCTTTGACATTCCGAGGAGTGGGCCAGTCAAGAATAACAGATACCTTTGAAGGATCCATGGAAATCCCTTTTGGTGATATGATGATGCCTAGGTATTCGACAGTACTAGTATCAGTATAGAAGAAACATTTCTTGGGTTTAACATGAAGATTGTTGTTGCGCAGTTGTTGTAGTACCGTCCGTACGTGCTCCTTGTGTTTACTCTTGTCGTCGGAAAAGATGAGTATATCATCCAGGTAGACCACTACACAAACATCGACAAGGTTGTGAAAGATGTCATTCATGAAAAACTGGAAAGCTGTGGAGCATTCGTTAATCCGAAAGGCATAACCAAGTACTCGAAGGCTCCATATCGCGTTCTGAATGCTGTTTTCCATTCGTGTCCATCGGCAATACGTACATTGTTGTATCCCACTCGTAGGTCGAGTTTGGTGAAGACCTTAGCTTGGCTGAGTCGATCTACAAGGGTTCTGACGAGGGGAAGAGGGTACTGATCCTTTATGGTGAGGCGGTTGAGTGCTCGATAATCCACGCAAAGTTGAAGGGACCTGTCTTTCTTTTTTGCAAATAGTACTGGGGCTCCCGTTGGCGAACTAGATGATCGAATAAATCCCTTTCCTAGCATCTCGTCGAATATAAGTCCTTTAGCGATTTAAGTTCCATAGCTGACATGTTATAAAGTTTTCCTAGAGTCAGCATGGTGTCCCCTTCTGTCTCAATGCAGATATCATATGGTCGGTGAGGTGGAAGTTCTTTAGCGTCACCAGGAGAAAATACATCAAGGTAGTTGTGGTATTGTGCCGGCACCAAGTCCTTCCATGCTTGTGCTTCCTTGTCCACGGTTGTCAAAGCTTTATCCAAAGGATTGTCAGTCTTGGGGTCACTGATTCTCCTAATGTAATGGCTTTAAGGTGTTCCGAATTGTTAGCAGGGTACACATGAAGGAAAAATGCGGGAGTCCCGTCTTGAATTAACCTATCCATTGCTGCGGCACCAATCATACTGATTTTTGGTCCTGTCACGTCGGGATCTGATTCTCTTTCTACCCAAGTGGGACCTTTTCTCCTAAGGATCCTAAGGTAATCCTTCTTTCTGGAAGCAGCTCCCTTTGGTGTCATTGGTTTTCAGGGAATTTTTCAAGCTTTGGTTGCCGTTTGGTCAGGTGTCGTGTTGTGGCTCCATTTCTCTGTTCCTTTCTTCCATTGTCGGATGTTGTCCTCCATTGATTGGAAGGGTTCATCGTTGGGTAAGAGTAGTGGACCATCGGTATCTTTGTCAAAGGGTAGAGTGGTCGGTTTGTTGGCTGTGTCTTCATCCTCATCAAGGATTTCTTCTATTGTTGTCGCATATTTAGATTTCGAAGGTGTTGGGGTTTGGCTGAATGGTTTGCCCATTGTTAATAGGATAGGGTTGTTTGGGTTTCTGTTGAATGGTAGTGTCATTGGTTGGTTAGATGGGTCGTTATCCTCGTCAAGGGTGTCCTCAATAGTGACTGGAAATCTGGACTTTGAAGGTTGTATTGTCGAGATGGTTGTCAGATGGTTATGGCCATTCTTTACCCCCTCCTCTACGTCTGTACCTCCCTCATTGTCCTCTATAATATCCACTCCCACTACTGCTGAAATTCTAATGTTTCTATCCCGGAACGTCATAGAAAGATCCGCCCAGTCCATGACAGGATTGTACTGGCAAAGCCACGAGAGTCCCAAGATGACTGGTGCGGCTGGATGTAATTGTGTCACTAGGAATTCGACTAATTGAATAGTGCCGTCTTCAAAAACTGATGGTGTCGGTGTAGGAATGGGTGATTTGACCTGCTGATGAGGGCTGGCCATCAAATAACTCGAGCAGAATTGGTTCCTTCAGCTGAGTAAGATTTTCTGGGTGTTCGTTGGCGACCTTGGCATCAATGAACGGGCGGGATGCTCTGGAATCAACCAGAGTGTTGTGGCAGATGTCTTTTTTGTCAGACATAGGGAAGCAGGTTTGAATGATAAAGGAATTTTTGTGTAGAGATCGTAGACATGCTGAAAAACTGTTATAGTTGAGGTATGGGGCCCTCAAGAGCATGGAACTATCGATGGGAGGACTCCCAGTTGTTCCCTCGTCCCCATGGGAGTCCTCCAAGCTTTTCCCGATTCCATTTTGTTGTCCACTACCTCCACCTGCCAATCCATCAACATTTCCCTGTCCTCACTCACTGAAAACACTGCTCGCAACTTCTGTCTAGGCACTTCCGTCCCCAGTGGGTCTGTTGCCGCTTTCACAAGGTCTTCTGGTTTGGTGCATTCTGCTTTAAAGTGTCCCATGCCTCCACACTGCAAACATAGGCCTCTTCTTTGTTGCTCATTCATGAGCTTCCGCGTGTTGTCGTCCCATAGGGTTCCCGCTTGTAAGAGCAATAATCTGTCGAAGTTGCCCTGGTTACTGCAGCTGCATTCCTGTCCTGATTCTAGCTGAATATCCTCTTTGTTAATCACAACAAGCTCGTCGGTAGTGGAGTTATCCTGCCATGCTGCTGCTCCCCTCGTTGCATTGTTTGAGCCTGGTCGTTGGGGGCCCTTATTCTGACCTGGGATGAAGTTCTGTTGTGGAACATACCAGTTACTTGTCTGGGTTTCCCCCATCAGTGGGTTTTGGAATTGTAGCAGGGGAGTAGCGTTGCCGACCAAGTGTTCACTTGTGGAAGGAACCCTGGTAAGCCTCCCTGTTGCGTTCTACTTTGTTGGGATAGATTCTGATGCCATGAAGCATCAAGTTCCAGTAGTTGACATTGGGGCTGGTGAGGAGAGTTGGAGCAATTGGCCCTGTTGGAGGAATTGGAGTAGTTGCAATTTGGGCTACTGAGGGGTGCTGGAGTAGTTGGAGTAGTTGGAGTAGTTGCCATTTGGGCTACTGAGGGGTGTTGGAGTAATTGGCCCACTTGGAGTAGTTGGAGCAGTTGACAATTGACCTGGTGAGGGGAGTTAGAGCAATTGGCCCTGTCAGAGTAGTTGGAGTGTTGCCGGTGAGAGGTCTAAACTGGGGTGAACTTAGAAATGGCTTACACAACCACACCAAACACACACACAACTTATTACTCAGTTCGGGTTTTTAGTTCAGCCAAATAATATTTATTTAAAACTTCAATCTATTCAAGTGCTTCCTTGCTACACTGAGTGTTATTTCACTAAGTGCCTTCCCTTTCAAAGTACAGACTTATTTAAGCTGATCCCCAAGCTCTGAGCTGTCAAACAAATACTATTCCTAAGTCCCTTGGTAAAATCACAAATTAACACAAGTCACAACTGACCAGAGGGTGTCCCTATAACTCAGACATGTTGGATAATAAGATAGAACACAATATTACCACTCGGGATAATATATAGCACAACGGCAGAATAGAGTGAAAAGCACAATATATTCCGTTTGCCCCCTACAGCACTGAGAGAGGGGCAATCGGATGAGGTAGTGTATATCTAGCTACTGCTTATATACTGGTAATGGGGGTGATAGGAAATAAGTACGTGTAAGTACGTGTCAATAATGAGTGTGAGATAACTATGAGCTTGATCAATCATAACAATGATACTGATATCTTGTGATATCCAACAAGACAGAGCTCTGACTGCAGCCTAACTGTGGTTTGAAAATAATATTCAAAGTCCTTTCTAAGTCTTTGTCTTAACTTCTCTGCACTCAGTTCACACTGAATCTCTTTCTGTCTCTTTACTCAAGTTCAATTGCTTGTCAATTTCTCTCTGTAAATCCCAGTCTTTATATCAATTCAATCTTTTAGTAGTAGCCTGATAAGGAGCTGCTACACCTGGTGGGGGTAAGAGAGAATGCTTTTCTCTTCATTTCCTTGCCTTTTTATACTCCTAGGTCCTTGAAATTTTCTTAATTAAGGTACCATGGGTTGGTAAGACTCTCTTGGCTTGCCAAGAGCCAAGATGATAAATCTCATGTTGCCCTTTTAAGCCATAAGTGAGCTTGTAAGTGTTCTCCTGGTTCCTACACTGTCCCCAGGGCTCTATATCATTGTCTCATGGGTCCTCTACCCATATTACACCTTTTCTACATCTTTTATTTAATAAGTAACGGAGGGGAGGGAAGAACAATGCATTCCCAATGAGTGGTTCGACTTTGATGCGCTTTAAGCGCCGGGCGGTCCGTCCGTCCCGCGGTTCAAGTTTGCGGCGTCGTTCCGTATCTCCCCTTTTCTCTTCTCCTCCCGGGTCCTACCGGGTACTTGTATACATGTGGACCGTCCCGTAGGTTGGTCCGAATAAATTTTATTATAGGCATGTGCTAGGATGCACCCCGCCTTTCTTTTACTGCCGGCGCCTAATTCATCACTAATCGTCTAGTTTCTCTCTGTGGTTCGTTCCAGGGAACCAGTGCTTCGATTCTCTTACTTTAAACGGATATGGGTTCGCATTATGCTTGCCCTCATTTGTCTCTCTTCATCTATTTTAATCCTGTCTTGTGTATCCCTGTATAGGACTTTTTGTAGTAGGTAGTATTAATTGAATAGACTTTGGATCTGGCAAGCCTAAATCAATCTAGGTAAATCAATTTGATTGATTTTGAGTTTGTGGATCAACGATGCATCCTTGCACAGTAATGTAGCCTCTTAAAACATAGTGTATCGCCCTTCAACTGGGTTTCTACATATTAGATACCTGAAGTGGACCTTCAAAGTGTCTAATACATAACGTACCCTAGGTAGTGATGTGACGTGTTTCACAGGGTCTTTTAAATGATGACATTTCGCTTGAATTTTGGCTTACAGCGTAATTCGGCATGTCACCGGTTGGGCTACTGAGAGGTGCTGGAGTAGTTGGAGTAGTTGGCCCTCTCGGAGTAGTTGGAGGGGTTGACATTTAGGTGAGGGAGGGGAGTTGGAGCAATTGACCTTGTTGGAGTAATTGGAGTAGTTGGAGTAGTTGCCATTTAGGCTACTGAGGGGAGTTGGAGTAGTTGGAGTAGTTGACAATTGGCCTGGTGAGGGGAGTTGGAGCAATTGGCCCTGTCAGAGGAATTGGAGTAGTGGCAATTTGGGCTACTGAGGGGTGCTGGAATAGTTGGAGTAGTTGGAGTAGTTGCCATTTGGGCTACTGAGGGGTGTTGGAGTAATTGGCCCACTTGTAGTAGTTGGAGTAGTTGACAATTGGCCTGATGAGGGGAGTTGGAGTACCCGGCCCTGTCAGAGTAGTTGTAGTGTTGCCACCCGGGCAACCGAGGGGAGCTGGAGTAATTGGCCCTCTCGGAGTAGTTGCCATTTGGGCTACTGAGGGGTGTTGGAGTAATTGGCCCACTTGGAGTAGTTGACAATTGGCCTGGTGAGGGGAGTTGGAGTACCCAGCCCTGTCGGAGTAGTTGGAGTGTTGCCATTTGGGCTACTGAGAGGTGCTGGAGTAGTTGGAGTAGTTGCCCTTTAAACTACTGAGGGAGTTCAAGTAATTGGCCCTGTTGGAGTAGTGACATTTTGGCTGGGGAGGGGAGTTGGAGCAATTGGCCCTGTCAGAGGAATTGGAGTAGTTGCAATTTGGGCTACTGAGGGGTGCTGGAGTAGTTGGAGTAGTTGCCATTTGGGGAGTTGGAGTAATTGGCCCTGTCGGAGTAGTTGGAGTGGTTGACATTTGGGCTACTGAGTGGTGTTGGTGTAATTGGCCCTCTCGGATTAGTTCAAATTGTTGACATTTGGGCTGGAGAGGGAGTTGGTGAGTTGGAGTAAATTGGCCCTTTCGGAGTCATTGGAGAAGTTGACATTTGGGCTGGGCAGGTGTCATGCCCCATACTCCCATACTCCATCGTGTCTAGCCCCGTTGATTTCGCTACCACTCGTCATCCCGCCAATCCCGCTCATGAACTTAGACCAATTGTGCTAACCATAGCCCGATGTTCCAATCCATTTGTAACTCTTTCACTAATCGTATCCAATATTAGCCAGTTTCCGTCTCCCTAGATGCTTTGTTCTATTTCGAGGTATGCCTTTGTATTACTTCCGTTTCCACTCATCCATTGTAGTTTCTTTCCCTTTCACCTTAATCAATAGCCTAAGTACTTTTTGCAGCCCTGTACATTTCCGTTCTTCTTAAATACTTGTTCGATATCTCTGATACCTTAGATTTGCTATATTGAAACAACCCCCCAGTTACTGACTCATTTCTTGACTTATCAGTTTCTTTTACTGTGTTTCTTCACTCTATTGTTTTCTTCACTCTGCAATATAACTCTCTTCGATTCCGATCCATTACGCAATGCTAAGTCAGCTTCCGTTCAACTTCCCGCCCACGCTTTATCATCATTGGACAGCCACTTCAGTAGCATTATTTAAATACCCCCAGTACCTGTTGTGGAGATTATGATAATAAACCCACTGTACAGTAAGAGTGTAGGGGCATTTTAATCCCTCTGTGTTCACATTTGATGAGGTCATGTGAGTTGTTTGTTGCAGCTTTTGGGTGGCTGGATGAAAATAGGTTATTTACGGGCCTATCTAGGCAATTTCTGGGATGGTAGCTAGCCCAAAAAAGACTATATATTGTATTAATATTTGAGCACTACTCCGAGGTGGATTAGGCACCATAAGGGGATGGATTGCATCGAAAAATCTAGATGACGTTCGGTCAAAGCTGGCTGAGCATTACCAAATTGGGTAATGCCATCAAACCAGTAAAAGCGGCCTAAAAAGCCTGCTTCTACATAGATATTCCGTCCTATAAGAGTTTAGATAGTATCTTTACATATATAATAGGTCCGTGAAGCGAAATTACAGTGATAGCTGCGGTCAAAGCTGTTTTATTACCATATTTAGAATGCCAGCAAAGCGGCCTAAAAGCTTGTTTATGCATGGATATTCTACTGTATACAGTGTTTATAGATGTACAGTAGGCACCTAAAGCGAAATTAAAGCAGGTATATGGTGTAATAGTAGCACTGCTTCGATGTTTGGGTCTGTGGCTGTGTTGTAAAAAATCGAAATAAAAGTACGGATGTTTAATATACTAGTGGTACAGGCATGGTCTCTGCATAATATATATATGCCTGAAGCGAAGTCAGAGCATTCTATGGAGAGAATAGGCTGTAATTGCCCGCTCTAGGCCGGAGGAGGTCAAAGCTGTATGACCAAATAGGGAAATATATGATTACATACAGGTGGTGTTGAGTCGAAGTTGGGCTCAGTAATGGCATGGCCTCTCAAGGTCTGAGGTCTGGAATAGATATCTGAGTGCTGTAGTATACTAGCTACGCCCTCCAGGTGTTATATTTGGCAATATGTGGGCAGGAATATGTACATGGAGTGATCAATGGTGAGTAACCATCAAAATTCGCATTGTTGAGGAATTAAATACTAATAATGAGTGTCTAAGCGCAGGTAGGACCTCAAACCTCGGTAGGTATACTCTCCTACATTGTATACACTCGATCCGTGTCCAAGAACCATTTATATGGGACCAGATGCGATGGTATACACTGATCTTTATTGATTTTCCCTCAAAACTCGATTTTTTGAGGAATTATCATGGAATATGAGTAGCCAAGGGGTTAAGACGTTTCATATAGACTGTACTATATAGTATTAGTCTTTGCGATATGCAAGAACAATTTATGCAGCACCTGAAGCGATGGTATTCCGTAATCTGTATGGATTCTGCCAAAAAAATGCAATTTTCAGGAAATAAAATAGGCAGAGAGTGTGCTATGCACCTCAGACTATGCTCAAACTTGGGAAACATGTCTTCGAATCGAATTCAACGACTACCAGGTGTTATATCCACATCTGGGTACCTCCATGGAACGATACTGTTGTAAGTGCACACTAGGATATCTCTAGTTGGCTCAAAAGTTAACTCCCCTCTCCAGCCCAAATGTCAACAATTCGAACTAATCCAAGAGGGCCAATTACTCCAACACCACTCAGTAGCCCAAATGTCAACACTCCAACTACTCTGACAGGGCCAATTACTCCAACTCCCCAAATGGCAACTACTCCAACTACTCCAACTACTCCAGCACCCCTCAGTAGCCCAAATTGCAACTACTCCAATTCCTCCGACAGGGCCAATTGCTCCAACTCTCCTCCCCAGACCAAATGCCAACTACTCCAACTACTCTGACAGGGCCAATTACTCCAACTCCCCTGAGTAGCGTAAATGGCAACTACTCCAATTACTCCAATTACTCCATCAAGGTCAAACACTTGGTTGGCAACGCTACTGCCCCTGCTACAATTCCAAAACCCACTGATGGGGGGAAACCCAGACAAGTAACTGGTATGTTCCACAATGGAACTTCATCCCAGGTCAGAATAAGGGCCCCCAACGACCAGGCGGAAACAATGCAACAAGGGGAGCAGCAGCATGGCAGGATAACGCCACTACCGACGAGCTTGTTGTGATTAACAAAGAGGATATTCAGCTAGAATCAGGACAGGAATGCAGCTGCAGTAACCACTGCATGCAAATCAACATAACTTTTCATGGAAATAGTAAAATTATGCTAAACTTGGGTGAATATAGAAAGATTATGTTAAGATTGCATGAAGTTCCATACAATTTTAACATAATCTTACTATTTCCACAAATATTTATGTAGATTTGCATGCAGTGAACCAGGGCGACTTCGACAGATTATTGCTCCTAATTACTCGAACTCCCCTCAGTAGTTTAAAGGGCAACTACTCCAACTACTCCAACTACTCCAGCACCTCTCAGTAGCCCAAATGGCAAACACTCCAACTACTCTGACAGGGCCGGGTACTCCAACTCCCCTCACCAGGCCAATTGTCAACTACTCCAAGTGGGCCAATTACTCCAACACCCCTCAGTAGCCCAAATGGCAACTACTCCGAGAGGGCCAATTACTCCAACTCCCCTCAGTTGCCCAAATGGCAACACTACAACTACTCTGACAGGGCCAGGTACTCCAACTCCCCTCATCAGGCCAATTGTCAACGACTCCAACTACTACAAGTGGGCGAATTACTCCAACACCCCTCAGTAGCCCAAATGGGAACTACTCCAACTACTCCAACTATTCCAGCACCCCTCAGTAGCCCAAATTGCAACTACTCCAATTCCTCTGACAGGGCCAATTGCTCCAACTCCCCTCACCAGGCCAATTGTCAACAACTCCAACTACTCCGACAGGGCCAATTACTCCAACTCCCCTCAGTAGCCTAAATGGCAACTACTCCAACTACTCCAATTACTCCAACAAGGTCAATTGCTCCAACTCCCCTCCCTCACCTAAATGTCAACCCCTCCAACTACTCCAACTACCCCAGCACCTCTCAGTAGCCCAACTGACAACACTCCAACTACTCCGACAGGGCCGGGTACTTCAACTCCCATCACCAGGCCAATTGTCAACTACTCCAACTACTACAAGTGGGCCAATTACTCCAACACCCTCAGTAGCCCAAATGGCAACTACTCCAACTACTCCAACTACTCCAGCACCCCTCAGTAGCCCAAATTGCAACTACTCCAATTCCTCCAACAGGGCCAATTGCTCCAACTCACCTCACCAGCCCCAATGTCAACTACTGGAACTTGATGCTTCATGGCATCAGAATCTGTCCCAACAAAGTAGAACGCAACAGGGAGGCTTACCAGGGTTCCTTCCACAAGTGAACACTTGGTCGGCAAACGCTACTCCCCCTGCTACAATTCCAAAACCCACTGACGGGGGAAACCCAGACAAGTAACTGGTATGTTCCCACAACAGAACTTCATCCCAGGTCAGAATAAGGGCCCCCAACGACCAGGCTCAAACAATGCAACGAGGGGAGCAGCAGCATGGCAGGATAACTCCACTACCGACGAGCTTGTTGTGATTAACAAAGAGGATATTCAGCTAGAATCAGGACAGGAATGCAGCTGCAGTAACCAGGGCAACTTCGACAGATTATTGCTCTTACAAGCGGGAACCCTATGGGACGACAACACGCGGAAGCTCATGAATGAGCAACAAAGAAGAGGCCTATGTTTGCAGTGTGGAGGCATGGGACACTTTAAAGCAGAATGCACCAAACCAGAAGACCTTGTGAAAGCGGCAACAGACCCACTGGGGACGGAAGTGCCTAGACAGAAGTTGCGAGCAGTGTTTTCAGTGAGTGAGGACAGGGAAATGTTGATGGATTGGCAGGTGGAGGTAGTGGACAACAAAATGGAATCGGGAAAAGCTTGGAGGACTCCCATGGGGACGAGGGAACAACTGGGAGTCCTCCCATCGATAGTTCCATGCTCTTGAGGGCCCCATACCTCAACTATAACAGTTTTTTCAGCATGTCTACGATCTCTACACAAAAATTCCTTTATCATTCAAACCTGCTTCCCTATGTCTGACAAAAAAGACATCTGCCACAACACTCTGGTTGATTCCAGAGCATCCCGCCCGTTCATTGATGCCAAGGTCGCCAACGAACACCCAGAAAATCTTACTCAGCTGAAGGAACCAATTCTGCTCGAGTTATTTGATGGCCAGCCCTCATCAGCAGGTCAAATCACCCATTCCTACACCGACACCATCAGTTTTGAAGACGGCACTATTCAATTAGTCGAATTCCTAGTGACACAATTACATCCAGCCGCACCAGTCATCTTGGGACTCTCGTGGCTTTGCCAGTACAATCCTGTCATGGACTGGGCGGATCTTTCTATGACGTTCCGGGATAGAAACATTAGAATTTCAGCAGTAGTGGGAGTGGATATTATAGAGGACAATGAGGGAGGTACAGACGTAGAGGAGGGGGTAAAGAATGGCCATAACCATCTGACAACCATCTCGACAATACAACCTTCAAAGTCCAGATTTCCAGTCACTATTGAGGACACCCTTGACGAGGATAACGACCCATCTAACCAACCAATGACACTACCATTCAACAGAAACCCAAACAACCCTATCCTATTAACAATGGGCAAACCATTCAGCCAAACCCCAACACCTTCGAAATCTAAATATGCGACAACAATAGAAGAAATCCTTGATGAGGATGAAGACACAGCCAACAAACCGACCACTCTACCCTTTGACAAAGATACCGATGGTCCACTACTCTTACCCAACGATGAACCCTTCCAATCAATGGAGGACAACATCCGACAATGGAAGAAAGGAACAGAGAAATGGAGCCACAACACGACACCTGACCAAACGGCAACCAAAGCTTGAAAAATTCCCTGAAAACCAATGACACCAAAGGGAGCTGCTTCCAGAAAGAAGGATTACCTTAGGATCCTTAGGAGAAAAGGTCCCACTTGGGTAGAAAGAGAATCAGATCCCGACGTGACAGGACCAAAAATCAGTATGATTGGTGCCGCAGCAATGGATAGGTTAATTCAAGACGGGACTCCCGCATTTTTCCTTCATGTGTACCCTGCTAACAATTCGGAACACCTTAAAGCCATTACATTAGGAGAATCAGTGACCCCCAAGACTGACAATCCTTTGGATAAAGCTTTGACAACCGTGGACAAGGAAGCACAAGCATGGAAGGACTTGGTGCCGGCACAATACCACAACTACCTTGATGTATTTTCTCCTGGTGACGCTAAAGAACTTCCACCTCACCGACCATATGATATCTGCATTGAGACAGAAGGGGACACCATGCTGACTCTAGGAAAACTTTATAACATGTCAGCTATGGAACTTAAATCGCTAAAGGACTTATATTCGACGAGATGCTAGGAAAGGGATTTATTCGATCATCTAGTTCGCCAACGGGAGCCCCAGTACTATTTGCAAAAAAGAAAGACAGGTCCCTTCAACTTTGCGTGGATTATCGAGCACTCAACCGCCTCACCATAAAGGATCAGTACCCTCTTCCCCTCGTCAGAACCCTTGTAGATCGACTCAGCCAAGCTAAGGTCTTCACCAAACTCGACCTACGAGTGGGATACAACAATGTACGTATTGCCGATGGACACGAATGGAAAACAGCATTCAGAACGCGATATGGAGCCTTCGAGTACTTGGTTATGCCTTTCGGATTAACGAATGCTCCCACAGCTTTCCAGTTTTTCATGAATGACATCTTTCACAACCTTGTCGATGTTTGTGTAGTGGTCTACCTGGATGATATACTCATCTTTTCCGACGACAAGAGTAAACACAAGGAGCACGTACGGACGGTACTACAACAACTGCGCAACAACAATCTTCATGTTAAACCCAAGAAATGTTTCTTCTATACTGATACTAGTACTGTCGAATACCTAGGCATCATCATATCACCAAAAGGGATTTCCATGGATCCTTCAAAGGTATCTGTTATTCTTGACTGGCCCACTCCTCGGAATGTCAAAGAACTCCAATCCTTCCTTGGCTTCGCAAATTTTTGCAGGAGATTCATAGACAATTACTCAGGTATTACCAAGGTACTCACCAGACTAACCTGGAAGGATGTAGCTTGGGTCTGGGATTCCACTTGCCAGGATGCGTTCGAACTACTAAAAACAGCATTCACAACCGTGCCAGTACTAGGCCATTTCAATCCCAACCTCCCCCGTCATATATACTCAAATGCAACACTTCCGACTGGGCTATTGCAGGAATCCTCTCTCAGCTTGACCCATCCACAGGGGAAATCCACCCTATCGCCTTCCACACCTGTTCTATGATTCCAGCGGAACTAAACTACAACATCTACAACAAGGAACTGTTGGCCATTGTAGCATGCTTCAGAGAATGGAGAGCCTACTGCGAAGGGTCTAGATTCCGAATACAAGTTTACTCAGATCACAATAACCTGCAGTACTTCACGACTACGAAACAACTCACTTCCTGCCAAGCACAATGGGTGGAAACACTGTCGGGATATGATTTCAATATCAGCTATTGACTGGGAACCCTAGGGGCGAAACCCAACGCCCTGACACGAAGGGCAGACATCTATCCAAAGCAAGGATGGGAGCGGAAGCAGGCGAAAGGACATAATGAGCAAATTCTTATTCCACCTGAACGTCTAAATGCTTCCCAGTTACTAAACAAAGATCTACTGATTTCTAGGATACGCGAATTGACGCAGGACCAGTTCATGAAGTCCAGCATCGAAGATATCACCTCAGGAAAGGATAATGGGTTCTCTTTTGTAGGAGGATTGTTGATGAAGAACAAGCGCATCTATGTACCCGATACCAAGGATATACAATGTGACGCTATAGCACATTTCCATGATCACAAACTCAGGGGACATCCAGGAGAAAAAAGGACAAAAAAAATGGTCAACCAACTCTTCTTCTGGCCGCATCACACTACTGACATTTGCAACTACGTATGATCCTGCCACCCATGTCAGAGAGCAAAGGCTAATTGCCAAAAGCCATACAGTAACCTGAAGCCACTACCCATTGGACAATGCCCTTGGTCATCCATCTCACTAGACCACATCACCCAATTGCCACCCAGTGGAGACGAGAAATTTGATGCAATATTAGTAGTAGTTTGTCAGCTCAGCAAGCAAGCCATCTTCATCCCATGCCACACCACTGACGACACAATTGCATTTGCCTCTCATTTCATCACCCACATATTTGCCAAGCATGGACTACCTTCCGACATTATTTCCGACTGCGGCTCCCTTTTCATTTCTCAGTTCTGGAAAGAACTCACCAGAATCCTGCATGTCAAATTGCGATTATTGACAGTGTTTCATCCAGAGACAGATGGTCAGACAGAACATGTCAACCAGTCGCTTGAGTACTACTTGCGCGTATATTGCGCTTACAACCAAAACAACTGGAAGGATCTACTCCCACTTGCGGAGTTTGTATACAACAACTCCCCTCACATGGCAACGGGAGTCTCACCATTTTTTTGCCAACAAAGGATATCACCCGAAGCTCACTATCAATTTAGAACAGGAGGGGGTATCTGCAACAGAAGCCAACACTTTTGCACAGGATCTACCAGAACTTCATAGATCCCTACAGAAGCACATTGCCGACGCAAATGAGGACTACAAACACTACACCAACCGGAAATGGAGGAAAGCACCAGACTGGAAGAAAGGCGACAAAGTTTGGTTAAACATGGAAAATATCTGCACAAGGAGACCAACAAAGAAACTCGACCACAAATGGATGGGACCATACACCATCCTCGAAAGTATTGGATCTCACGCATACCGACTAGATCTCCTGGGTGATCTCCAATGCATCCACAATGTCTTCCATGTCAACCGATTAAAACCCCACCACTCTGATCCATTCCGACAAATCCCATCACCGCCACCCCCTGTATACGTGCAAGGCGACTTGGAGCATGAGGTCAAAACCATAGAGAACTCCAGACCAATAGCAGGGAGGCCACAGGAGATTGAATACCTCATCAAATAGATGGGATATGACGCCGCGTTCAACTTATGGGTTTCTTGGGAGGGAATGGTAGGATCCCTTGACATGCTAAAGCGATGGCACCAGGAACACCCCAGAAAGCACAGACCCACTTCCGTCCAACTCCAAAAGCTAGACAGCCTTGCGCAGGACGAAGAAAGGGAGGGTGAAGACTAGTCATGCCCCTACCCTTACACCCCACACTCAGGTGGATGCAACTCCAACCAATCTCCATTTTCCCTATCTCCCTAAATGACAACTCACATTGGCGGATTCAACTTTGCCTTATAGACAATCTAAATTCTTTTCCTTCATTATTTTCTAACAAACAATTCCTGGCTTATTATCTATATACAGTTGATCTATGTACAACCAAAGCACACCAAAACACAATAATGACAAATAACAAGAAAAAAGATAATACAAAAAACAGAAAACAATAGCAATTGGTATACAACAGTAATGAATTCATTCTATAACTTTACAGAAGTTCTAATATAGCGCTACCGGTTGAACTGGGCTCACTCGAGGGAAGGAACAGGGGGTTTTTGGGATTGGGAAGGAACGACAAGGGGCTAGAAACGGAAGGCTCTAATTTGGCATTATCACCTACAGAACCTGTAGTCTCAACGGCGCTACCATTGTCCACAACCACAGAGACATCCAAGTTTGAGGATACCCGTTTGCGTCCCACCCTCAGCAACAGCAGCTTCATTGGAAGCATCCTTGACTTTGAGTTCATCCTCCTCAATTTCATCTTCGTCCCGATGACCAAAAATCTCACCATCGCTCATATATTCCAGGTCCTCCATGTCCTCTGGCGGTTGAAGTGCAGTTATGACAACATTGGGCAACGTTTGGACCCCTACCGCGACCATCGCTGCTGAAGTAACGGGTATCACGGGAATGGCAGGTGAGGAGGAAGGATTGGCCAGCAGCAAATAGCTCACGGAAGGACTGGCGGTTCCAGGGACTCTAGGTGACGTGGGGGAATATGCAACAACATCTAGTTTCGTCCAGCAATCCCCTAATTGCCTCACGAAGAGAGGAACCCTGGGCATCTCGGAGATTATGGAGCGGAAACAGGTCAGGGGTGAATTGGAGGAAGCGTCCATACTGAATTGAGCATTCCTGATTAAAAAATCGGCTCGATGGAGGACATAGCCTGCTCAAAACCGGCATTCCTGGCCAACATCTGCTCAGTCTGACTGCTGGTGGAATGCTGTAGCAGCCGACAGACATGAGGATACTGCAGATCAAATTCTTCCAGAACCATATAAAGGGCCAATTGGGAACGACAGGCCTCATTAGTGATGGAGGGGATGGCATCGAATAAAGCAGCATTCGGCGACTGCGGGATCGCTAGATCTAGAAACATGCAAGAGGTTGTACACACGAAACAACAGTTCCGCTACTTGTTGCTGAAAGTGATTGACGAATCCGGGAAGGTCCAGCTGGCAGAGCATAAGCACGTACTTGAGTGCAATGTTACGCTCCAATACTAATAATTCCCGGTCGGATTGGAGCCTTCGTACTAGCGACTCGTTAGAAGAACCAGCCGAGCTCTTCAACATGTTTCCTAAAAGCTTCATCTTGTACTGAGCTTCATGCAAGTGAGATTCCGCGGCCTCCTTTCCCCACTGAACCTTACGACTTGCTTCCACAATACAGTTGTTGCGATGGATTAATTCATCATGACCGTTTCTGGATGGCCTCAAAGGACCCCTCAGCCCACTTCAGATCATTCCCGAAGACTATTCTCGGAAACACGTAGGCGTCGATTTTCCTACCCCGCAGCATCAGTAAGCGAAAAAGTAACAATCTGGGGAGGACTTACTTCTTCCAGATGCAAAATATCCTTGAAATCTGTTTCGATACGGGGCCTTTGAGATAGCTGTTTCTCAAGCTGTTTTGTTCGCTCCCTAGACTTTAAGAACTCCTTCCGTACTATTGCAGATGACAAGGCCGACTCCTTCAACTGAACGGCTAAAAAGTTCTGCACAAGTATGTTCCACATGCGCTTCAGCCTCAAAACCCGTGCTACAAGAGGTCATCTCAGCAAGGTTGTTCTCGCAACTGATTCCGTTCCGAACGATAGGCACATTGCTCAGTCCTGCTCTTTCCTGAAGTTCTTGACAGTCGAGTGATGATTAGCAACAAAATCTGCTATGAATGTCTGTTGATCCAAGTTAAATCCTCGAGAATGGAATTGAGCGGCAGGATCCTGTGAAGGAAGGGGAACATGAGGTATCATTTTACTCATGTCAACAGGAAGCAAACGAGTGGGAGCCAACGGGATTGCATCATCCAAACGAGGACAAACATGACAACTGGAGTCAGGATCCACGGGGGCTGGCTGCTTCATCCTTGCAAGAGTGTCAGTGGTGGAGGAAGGATCAGGAACATGGATTGGGGGAACAGGTTCCGATGATGGCATGGGTGCAGGAGGAGTAGGAATGGTTGCCCGAGAAAGCGCTGGGATGAGCACACGAAGAGGACTATGTTGGTCATTTGCCTGTGGTATGGGAAGGGGACGAGACCGGCCATGGTCCTTCATCTTCTTCGTCTTCTTATGGTGCTTCCTTTTCTTCTTGACACCATCATCATGATGACTAGGGTCCTCTGCCTTATCCTTGGCAACTTGGCAGTAATCTCCTTGCATCTTCATCAGCCTGGGGAAAAAGACTTTCCCGTTCATCCATAATTTGACCTAGTTCGCTAGGACAACTATTACGAGCCTCTAATGCCTTCAACGCCTTCTTGTACAATTCCGAAGGGAAATTTAGAATCTTGGGGGCCCCGCACAATCGAGTAACGGCTTCCAAAACATGGATTCCTTCCAACTTGGTGTATGCACAGAAACGGAGTAGGGTGAAGAAGTTGCACTGTTTCTTGCACTTGTGGCACAAGCTGCAGGTAAGGGAATCCTCAGGCCGGGTACAGGCGGTGACAGTGTCCTGGATCGAGCAGAGGGAACATTTTACTTTGCCACGGACAGCTTCGAAGACGCCAGTGTGTTGGAGAATAAAAGATGTTTCAACACCATGAATTTTGAAGCAAGCAAGGTGGTGAGTGGTAGGAAAATCGACGCCTACGTGTTTCCGAGAATAGTCTTCGGGATGATCTGAAGTGGGCTGAGGGGTCCTTTGAGGCCATCCAGCACAGTCATGATGAATTAATCCATCGCAACAACTGTATTGTGGAGGCAAGTCGTAGGGTTCAGTGGGGAAAGGACGCCGCGGAATCTCACTTGCATGAAGCTCGTACGAGATGAAGCTTTTAGGAAACATGTTGAAGAGCTCGGCCGGTTCTTCTAACGAGTCGCTAGTACGAAGGCTCCAATCCAACCGGGAATTATTAGTATTAGCGCATTGCGCTAACCATGCTGCAACTCCATTTGTAACGCTTTCATATCGTTCTTTTGCCAGTTTCTGTTTCTAGTGCTTATGCTATCGCGTTGCCATGCTGACCTGTTTCCGCTCATCCATTGATTTGTCATCGCTTTCAGCAACAAGTAGCGACCTGTCTTTTTGTGACCCTCTTGCATTTTCTAGATCTGCGATCCCGCAGTTGCCGAATGCTGCTTTATCCGATGCCATCCCCTCCATCACTAACGAGCTGATCGTTCCAATTGCCCTTCATATGGTTCTTCAGAATTTGATCTGCAGTATCCTCATGTCTGTCAGCTGCTACAGCATTCCACCAGCAGTCAGACTGAGCAGATGTTTGGCCAGGAATGCCGGTTTTGAGCAGGCTATGTCCTCCATCGAGCCGATTTTTAATCAGGAATGCTCAATTCAGTATGGACGCTTCCTCCAATTCACCCCTGACCTTTTTACTCATAATCTCCGAGATCCCAGTTCCTTCTTTGTGAGGGTTGGAGAAATTGCCCCTGTCAGAGTAATTGGAGTAGTTGTGATTTCCTGCAAGGAGTAGTTGGAGTGGTTGACATTTGGACTACTGAGGGGTGTTGGAGTAATTGGCCCTCTTGGAGTAGTTGGAGTAGTTGACATTTGGGCTGGGGAGGAGAGTTGGAGTACTTGGCCCTGTTGCAGTAGTTGGAGTGGTTGATGTTGTTGTAAAGGGGGGGAAATTCAGATACAAGCTACGCTCATCCTCCAAATCTGGGGACAAAAGCACACCAGAGGGTAGAGATGGGTAAAGCCCTGGCTCAACAACCCGATGGAGTCTCATTCCATAAAACTAGGTATTTATATACCATACAATTGTATATTACACTACATAAGGGAATTGACTTGCTTTAAGTCCAGGCAAGTCATCACTGCATACAAATCACCATAAATTTTGGTGGAAATAGTAAGATTATGTTAAACTTGTATGAAACTTCATACAAGTTTATGTAATTTGGCCTGTCGGAAGCGAATTGGTGTACTTTGCCCTGTCAGAGTAGTTGGAATATTTGGTATTTGGGAGTCAGAGGGAAGATGGAACAATTGGTGCTGTTGGAGTAGTTTGAGTAGTTGGCATTGAGGTTACAGAAGGAAGTTGGAGTAAGTTGCCCTGTTTTGGAGTAGTTGGTATTTGGGTGTTGGAAGGGAGTTGGAGTAATTGGCCCTGTTGGAGTCATAGGAGTAATTGGTATTTGGGAGTCAGTGGGACGTTGGAGTAATTGGCTTGGTCAGAGTAGTTGGAATATTTTGCCTTTGGGTGTTGCAAGGGAGTTGGAGTAATTGGCCCTGTTGGATTAAATGGAGTAGTTGACATTTGGGCTACTGAGGGTTGCTGGAGTAGTTGCCTTTTGGACTACTGAGCAGCATTGGGATAATTGGCCACATCGGTATTTGGGTATTTACGTGTAGGTATGCGAAAGGTGCTATAAAACAACCTAACACATTGAACACTACCCCACCTAACCAGACTATCAATGTATAAGGGAGCAAGGGTGGGTTGTCAGAGATTCCCTGAGGGAAAGTCTTATAATATTGGATGTAATATATGGTACACACAATAAAGAAATAGTCCATTCTTGGATATATATCAGAGGTAAAATATGATTTCATGAGATTAACATAGTTTTAGAGTGTTTTTTGATCCAAGTGAGGTTTCTCCAATTACTCCACAATTCTCCGGGGTCAGGAGTACCTTTATATCCCGCTTCAAGATGTCCTGTAGTTTAGAGAGTATACACTCTTGGGTATAACTAGATTGATGGTCTAGCGTCAACATCTCTGGGTCAAAGCCCAGGTATCCTCGGTAGCTTAGAATAGCCAAAAGTAGCCCAAGGGATGAAAGACAATGATTGAAATAAGCGGAAGCAGTGGGATGAGCATAAAGCATATGTATGATTGTAGGAATGAGAGAGAATAGATCAGTGGGCTCATAGACTCAAGGAAAAAGTAAGACGGAAGCAAAGTGGAAGTGTATTGGAACCGGAAATCCGGTGGGAGCGGGTTATATAATAGAGATGGGCACGAATGGCGAGTGAGCATGAGTATATTCAAGCCTACTCACCATTCAATACTCGAGTACAAGTGTACCTGGGTCACGAGTATACCACTCATGTGAATGGGCACTCAAATGCAAATATGGATCCCCGAAGGACCCATATTTGCCGAGTATACTCACAAATATAGCTAGAAGTATCTATTTACTATTAATGGTACCAAAAATACATATACGGCGGCCTTTTTACAGCACCGCGTGAGAGCCTACAGTGCACTGTTACTATTATAACTAATTAATGACTACAATTACTGGAATAGAGTACTAATAATTACGGTACACCACTAATTATACTATTGTACTACTATTACAATGATACAATCTACTACAGCTTACCTCAAGAGTGATGGGGAAAGAAACGGAGTTGTGGGCCCTTATATAAGGGAATGGGGGGGTTGTCATGTGCCATCAAACATGTTGATCACTCTCAACAATCAATGTGTTTGAAGGGTCATATGACCCGGCGGCACCTTTCTATAAAGGCCGGCAACTTTGTCAATACATCCTCTCATCCCCCCACCACAAGTAATTTAGGTAGTAATTTATTTTAGGTAGTAATAATACTTATAATTATTATTATCAGTAATGTAGTATAGGAAAACTAAGTAAACTCATGAATGTAGTACATTCACAAGTGTATGCGCTTGTACACTCAAATGTGTACTCACCGGCAGAGTCGCCGCAAGTGTATACTCATGGCAAATGCACATTTGAGTGCAAGTATGGCTCCCGGCGGGGTCCATACTTGTGTCACAAGTGGCGAATGCACTTGAATGTGTGTTTGTGCCCACCTCTATTATGTAACAGTAAGTGGGAAACTATGGCAGTCCGTATATGCCTAGGGCATAACAGTATGCCCACACATGTAGCCTAAAGTAAGCCTAACAGAGGAAGTGTTCCTGACTCTGAGGGTAGGACCCGCTGAGCGCAAGCATGGGTGGGAAGTCGAGCGGAAGCTGACTTAGCGTTGCGCAATGGATCGGAATCAAAGAGAGTTATATTGCGGAGTGAAGAAAACAATAGAGTGAAGAAACAGAGTAAAAGAAACTGATAAGTCAAGAAATGAGTTGGTAACTGGGGGGTTGTTTCAATATAGCAAATCTAAGGTATCAGAGATATCAAACAAGTATTTAAGAAGAATGGAAATGTACAGGGTCGCAAAAAGTACTTAGGCAATTGATTAAGGCGAAAGGGAAAGAAACTACAATGGATGAGCGGAAACGGAAGTAATACAAAGGCATACCTCGAAATTGAACAAAGCATCTACACCGCAAACCTGTTTCAATGATTGGGCAATGTTAGAGTCGAAGCACAGACAAAGATTTGAGGGCAATCTTGACGCAACCTATATCTAAGCACATACAAATATTAATTAGAACGCCTTAAGTTTACGTTGCGCAATTTCTGTAAACAAGCTTGTATCAACCTTTAATCAATGTTCCTCGCGTTCAATCTTCTTATGACATTTTACAGTATATAACACTTGTTTGAACCCACATATTTCCTGGTTTACTGCAATCTGCCATGTCTGATGAACAAAGCCTTAGAGGTTTCACACCTTTCAGTACATATGATTCTCAATCTCAGTGTGGACTGGATTCACACTCGCCATCTACAAATACTGTTCCTGAAGACTTCAGAAATGAAATAAAGCTCATGAGAGCTCAACTTGATAGCCTTCTGGATGCCACATCAGAGGTATGTTTACTTGCGGTAAGTATTTACTATCTTACTTATGATCTATAGTCATCGAGTTCAGAGACGCCCGCTGAAGTTTTCCAAATGACCGACCAGGAACTCACAAAAACCATCACGGAGCTTTTTCCCAAAGAGCTGTCCGAAGATATCCACAATGACGGAGAATCAGTGACTGAACTCTCAACTGACACAATTGTATTGAGTATTGCTTCTACCTTCCAACGTAGTTACTGATTTATTCTATAGATATCTCGCTCCGAGTCACCTTACTCCTTTCTCGAAGCGCCGGATGAGGAACGTGATGAGGAATGGGAGATTCGCTGTCTTCAAGTTTACAAAAAACTCAAAGGTGCAATAGCTGGACTGCAGGTACAGGAGATTCAACACCAATATGCATTGTCACGCTACCAGATGGAGCAGGAAATGATTCGTCGTCGAACTTCCAAGGAGCGGAAAGAATTGAAGGAGAAACAAAAGGAAAGTGTTAAACTGGCCCGTGCCGCTGATGAACTGAGACGTCGACTGGCTCTGAAGGAAATGTCCATGTAGCTATTACAGTATATGTCTTTCTCCAAACCATCCTAGTATTTCTTGATCATATTTATGAACAATAAATTCTTGGGGCACTTCATGAGCTATGAATAAGAAATATTGAGCAAACAGACGGTTTCTGTGATATTAAGGGCAGCGAACCAAACTTCTCTTCACTCTGAAGTCCCTGTTGCTCCTTTCTGTGCTGCCGCCTTGTTGCGGGCCCTGGTCTCCTTTGTCTTCTGCTGGGTCTGCGCACGCTTCTCTGTCTGTGAGATGACAAGTACTTCAGCGATACTTGTGTGCCGAGCCAGACGATCCGAAAACAAAGGTTTAGGCTTCCACAAGCTTCGTGGCAAAGCCTGACGAAGTACCGTTGAGTTGTGCAGTGCAAACATATTAATGATGAAGTTGTTATCATCAGCATGTTCAATTAGTGACTGAACTTTACTGGTAACTTGTCGTTCTTGAACTTTTTGGACCTGCCGTGTGGGTTGGCAATTTGCAAGACGGCAGTCATGCTGGGCCGAAAACCTGAAGAGAACATCCTGCAAAACAGTAAGACCCAGAGTCTGGATTCCCTGAAACTCATGAATTGAAGCTTTACCGTTGATTTAACTGTTACCAGAGGTGTCGAGGACGGTCGGTGAAGGGTCGGGCAGTGAAAGTCTTCGTGAACTTCAGCACCAAGCTGGGACTCTTCAACTGTAATAAAGCCTGATGCTGTTTCCGATGAACTGCAGAGTAAAATTTTGCATATTCGGCCAATGACTTGACGGTCCTAATAATAAAATGAGTTTTGCTCCAACCAAGGCTGTAGTTAATTCTGTTCACTGGAGAAGCCTTGACAAAGACCCAAGATCCAAGGGTACAGAGATTGCCACTTGAAGCAACCACTTTGGAGTTGTCACCAACCAACCACAGCATATTGTCAGGAGGAATTTCGTGAATATATGTCGAAGCCTTAGATTGTGACCAGGGGATACTTTGAGCTTTATTCCGAGACTTAAATCTGATAACACCTGAAAATCTATGAGTATGTGCAGACATTGTCAATGTAAAAATCTGACCTGGGTTCTCTATCTGCTCCGGGACCCACCCTAAATGGCGCTGGATAATTGGCGCTTTTCTCAGAATATCTTGAATGGCCACTGATGCCTGAACCCATTTTTTTTCATCTTGCGAGGCCTTTACTGGGTAAAATCCACCACTGAGCATATGCTTCAAGCGGTTTAGGCCGGCAAACTTGAAAGCGATATCACGACTTGGTGCTTGGTGGTTGCTGAAAATGGAACACAACTGGAAGACAGCATTGAATGCTTCGAAGACTTCAGTGGAGTAATGAATTAAAGGCCCGAACCACTTGATATCTGACTTGAGATGCACAAGAAGATGAAGTTTCATTTTTACAAGGATTTTCGATGGCACGATCTGAGCAAATGCATCCAGTACATTCCCCACAAGGACGTCAAGGTCTGCCTGTGAATAGTTTCAATATATATGGCTCAAACGATGATGCTCCCAGCGATACATACCAGATATTCATCCATATTATGTATTTCTGGAACCCATAAAAGAGCGCCAAGAGCACCAACTGCACGCGTAAGCTCAAAGTATGTATTATTGACCTTCGAAAAACCGTGCATGTGAAAGGGCAAAATTTGCATTAATGTCTTGAAGTGTTTCCCAATTAGATTGTTTCGATACTGTACCATATACGCTGCGTGTAAAGGAGGCACAGTCAGCCCATCCGTGTCGGTAGATTGCAGTTGCACTGCAAGCAACTCAAGCTCCTTATCCGACATCAAAGTGTTGATCATGTGCCAGACATATTTCAGAACCCCAAGCAAGATTGTGTGCAAAATCTCAACAGGCGTATCCTGCGATGGATCTAGACCTGAATAAAGATAAGCTAAGACAATATTCGGTACAAGCGTAACAACTTGCCAGCTATATCAAGTAATGGGTTCATTTTCATCCCTGGCTGCATCTTGAGCCATTCAGTCAGTTCCTCCATGATACTATCCACCGTTCTCCTAGGCGACTCTTCTTTTATTTTACGAGCCTTGGCAAGGAGCTGTGAAATCCAATATTCAGTGATCTTGTCCTTGACTCCTGATGTAGTCTGGCGCTTGGTGACAGCAGCCTCAACTCCAGCCATAGCAGTTTTTAACTGATTGTTCAGCTCTTCTTTGATTTCCGAGCATGACCGACGAAGGGACTCCTGTAAAAATGTATATTATGAGTTCTGCAGAGAGAAAAAAAAAAGTGAACAAGCCACATTGTCACAATAAAAAGCATGATAACCAGTTGGAGTTTCGGTCTCCTTGTGTCCACCACCGACATTACATTTGCGACATGGGTGATTTGAATTCCCACCAATATGAGAAGCTTCTTCAGATTGCTGGGGATTATCTGCTGGAAGCATGGGGACCCTGAGAATTGCCCGACACATGCGCTTTGTATGTGCATTAAAACAGCGCACTGGATCTTTTTCCGTTGCACTTAAATTCAGTAAAAGAAAGGTTATGGTTGTATTATACGGTGGACAAGGTTTGACAAACTTACTTGATCTGGTCACGCAATGATTTAAACTGCTCGAGTGAAGTGGCATGTGGCGAGGTAGATACAAAATTGACAAAATATTCTTGCTGCAGAAGACGACCAGGAAGTGACCCATTCACAGAATAGATATTGATATGTTTGTTGTACTGCTTTGATTTATTGCCGGAGACATCGTCGCACCAAAGAGGAAGCATTACAACATAAAGATCATCACCCTTGGCAATTTTGTGCAGGGGGTTGGGCATTTGAGGTGTGTTCTCCTGGCCGGATCTCCATATAATATCACCTCCTATCACAGAAGTAACATCGTCATATGTAAACGCAAACTGAGTGGCTGCAATACTGCGAGTATCTGTGTCGATTTCCCAACCGGTCTAGAGATGATTTAGTCTAAAATAAAATAATGAACACACAGCTTACAGGTGTTACATGGACATCAGAGCAATCTGAATGAAGTTCCTTGTCCCGCATAATCCAGTTTCGGGGCAGAACATAGGAACCGTCCTTTAGCTGAGAAACCTCGTCAATCCAAAACTGTTTCAGGCCCCGAGAATACATTGGTGTAAGTTGGGATGGACCATACTCCTTCCATCGATCAAACTGCCAGGCCTCACCGCGCGGACCCTCAGTTTCTTCTGGGTATAGCATAATGTGAGGAGCAACTTGCGGGTTGGCAAAATCCTGTGATGAATTACAAGTTAAAGTCAGCAGAACAGACGCTAACTGTACAAGATTGCTCATACCCTTGCAAAAGTTTCACGAGGGTCAATTGAATGATAGTGGTTTTGGAAATCTGAGATGTGAGCATCCGGAGTGACACCACACTCCTTGCGTAAAATTTCCTGCATACCCCGAAACTTGTTGAATGATGGAACCCGGGGAACACCAAGCATCTTTAGCATCCAGAGGATAAGCTTCATAGAATTGTTAGAAATCCTCAAGCGAGGCAAGTTGTCCATTATATCAAGAAGCATTGACTTGGACAAAAAAAACCGTTTAGTATATAATTGTCAATATTAGTACAAACATAAGCGCACCACCATATTAGGGTATGGGCGATATGTTCCTTCACAGTCTTCATCTGTGTGGGGCAATTCCTCTTCCATTGCGGTGTCAGAATCTGTATAAGTGTTTGATTATCTGTATATGCTTACGCTCATTGAGGGACATGTTTGTTCAATACCTTCAGGATCAGGTCCATCTTCTTCTTCAAATCCAAAGCTACTGAGATGAATTGCTTCATCTAACAATTCCCGGTACTGCTGAGACACCTGCTCCTCAACATCGACTTCTTCAAAAAGCTCATCTGTCAGCATAAACAGATCTTCATTAGACAAGCTTGGTAAAGTGACCTCAGGGCACATCAACTCGGAAGAGTATTTCTCATGCTCAAACATATCAGGTCGATACGGAACATCTGGAATAGAGTCCGACATTGAAGAAGTCATTGATGGGCCATGATAAGTTCGCTGCAGTTTTTCTCGCATCTCTGCTGCCTCGATCTTGCGATGTTCAGTCCGTTCAACATTCTGAAGATGCTTTCGACTGGTGAGATGATCTTTAACCGATTTTCTCTGCATCCAGGTGCCATCGCGCACATCAACGGCAAGGCAGGTTAGGCACCATATGAGAGTTGCGCTTGGATCTTCTTCGATTTCTGGAGGCAGATATTGCAGCCAGATACAACAAATTTACTTAAATGCACAAACCTGGACCGAGGGACTTCTTGGACCGTGGCATATCAGAACTGCGGTGGAATTTTGAGGACAGTGGAGGGCTGGGAGACGAAGATTCTCAATCACCCCTTTTCAAGGACAAATAAAGGTTCATTCAACATTTGGAAGAACAATGAAACAGCGGAACCTCATATTCGATCACATGCTCCTAACTTGGAGTTACAGTTTTTTTTCGTGCTTTTTCCTTCATCCGCTTCACCTGTGCAAATTCAACATGAGCGATAGTCCGACGTCTGCACATGAAAATTCTACAGGAGCGCCCATTTCTCAGTGGGAACAATTTGTGGCCAAACAAAATTCCAGCACACCTTTGCATCGTGCCAATTCACCAGAACCGAATGGTGACCTCTCACAGTCATTCAACTTTGACCACCTCTCTCTTCCAGGAACAATCAATACACCAAGTTCTTCAGTCTCATCACCCTCATTTGGCACAAGTGAGGGGCTACATGGCTTGTCTGAATCTTTTGGTGTTGAAAGGAACCTCAGCTGGGAACATCTTACACATGGAGAGAATATTTTGAGTGAAGCATTGGCCGCGCGGATTGGAAACTCTAGTCAGTTCTCAGACGAGTCTAAATTGAATTGGGATCAGTACGTCAAGGTATGAATTTCTTGCACATCTTGGTTACGATATTGAATACAGTCTTTTTTTTCGGTGCGGCAGACTAACTCATCAGCTGAGCATCATGCACTAGCATATGCTGCTATTCTCCAGACTCGAGACCTTTTGAGGCAAGTTGTCACCGAGAAAGAGGGAAACTGGCAAGCCTCGACTGATTTCAAGGTATTCTCACCAATTTTCTATGCACGTCTACTGATCAATATACCATAGAAAACTGTGACCAGATACACAAAAGCTTATGTTCTTGTGTCGAGTGTGGTTTCTTATATTAACTGTGAGCCAGAGCTCATTATTGTGGTATGATTTGGTTTCGTCTCATGTATTGGACTTTCCCTGGTCTCAGTTGGTCTTTCAGAAAGCGCTACGAAAGGCTGGGACAAAGGGCCTCCCAAGTGAAAATGACTTAATTGGCGAGACAAGACTTACCACACTCATTGGAACTCAATTAACCTCACAACGTAACACTGTGAAGGACAAGGTATGCATCTTCACTTATCCACTGCTCTAACTGATGATCAACAGCTTCATCAGACTACTGAAAATGCCGCCAAAACTTCTTCCAAAAAGGGCCGTGTGCAATACAGTCAACAAAACTTGGCAGTGGTAGCTCTGGCATTAATAGGATCTTCGAGTGAAATCCCATTCACTCTCGCATTGATGCATCGGCTGGCAGTTGTAGTAAGTCGCCTCCTTTGGGTTTTTAACCATGTTTAACCTCACCTTTAAGCAATGCGTAATGGATATGAATCCAAAAACTATCTCAGATGAGCCGAGAGAATTCTGGCCGCTAGTTGATGATATGTTGCGCGATATCAATATGAAGACCAAAACAATTGAGCAACGTATTCAGTAAGCGACTTTTTCTGCTTTCCCTCAGCAGGCAACACTGAAATCCCTTGTGATAGGTCTTTCCACCAGGTCTACCTAGCTGATTGCGGAGTATACGGAAAACCAACGAGCGCACCAGTGAACACATCGGATTCCACATTTAAGTGGCAAATGTTTGTGAAAACCATCAATGATATTGCCATGAAGGTAGTTCCCGAGAAGAGCGGTGAGATTTCGAGAAAAAGACGGCACATCAGCGAGCAAGGGGGGCCCGAAGATGGCCCCAATGGGATGGGCAATGGTCAGATGGATCCGAGAGCAGGAGAGGATCTCGACGGCGATGCAAATTAATTAGCTCTATCAGTTTGCATCCCATCCAGATTAATATACAGATATCCTGTATTTTTTGCAACGGTTCTCTCAGAATATATAAATAATATATATATCTCATTCAATGCACCATTTTAGGGAATTTCGAGCAGTCCAGCCAGGCCTATTAAGCCTGCAAATGATGGTATAGCCAATGCAGCGAAATACAATTTTATAATATTGTGTGAACCTTGTCCTAAGATTACCGTACAAGCTTGAGGGCAGCCCAAATCATCACAAACCTTGAGAAAATATACTGGATGAGATTAGGGTCAAATCGATTGGCGGAATGGTATGTGTTTTGATGTTAGAAAGAGGCTAGTTGAACATTTAGCAACTCTCGTCAAAATGACCATGACCAAATGATCTCAGAACCTTGGACCGAGTTTGTGGTGTAGGGAGACAGAAACTGGCTAATATCAGATACAATTAGTGAAAGAGTTACAAATGGATTGGAACGTCAGGCTATGGTTAGTGCAATTGGTCTAAGTTCATGAGAGGGATTGGCAGGATGACGAGTGGTAGCGGAATTGACGGGGCTAGACACGATGGAGTATGGGAGTATGGGGCATGACACCTGCCCAGCCCAAATGTCAACTTCTCCAATGACTCCGAAAGGGCCAATTTACTCCAACTCACCAACTCCCCTCTCCAGCCCAAATGTCAACAATTCCAACTACTCCGAGAGAGCCAATTACTCCAACACCACTCAGTAGCCCAAATGTCAACCACTCCAACTACTCCGACAGGCCCAATTACTCCAAGTCTGCTCACCAGGCCAAATGTCAACTACTCCAACTACTCCGAGAGGGCCAATTACTCCAACTCCCCTCAGTAGCCTAAATGGCAACTACTCCAATTACTTCAACAGGGCCAATTTCTCCAACTTTCCTCCCCAGCCCAAATGTCAACTACTCCAACTACTCCGACAGGGCCAATTACCCCAACTCCCCTGAGTAGCCTAAATGGCAACTACTCCAACTACTCCAATTACTCCATCAAGGTCAATTGCTCCAACTCCCCGCCCTCACCCAAATGTCAACTACTCCAACTACTCTGAGAGAGCCAATTACTCCAACTCCCCTCAGTTGCCCAAATGGCAACACTCCAACTACTCTGACAGGGCCGGGTACTCCAACTCCCCTCATCAGGCCAATTGTCAACTACTCCAAATACTCCAAGTGGGCCAATTACTCCAACACCCCTCAGTAGCCCAGATGGCAACTACTCCAACTACTCCAACTACGCCAGCACCCCTCAGTAGCCCAAACTGCAACTACTCCAATTCCTCTGACAGGGCCAATTGCTCCAACTCCCGAGTCACCAGGCCAATTGTCAACTACTGCAACTACTCCAACAGGGCCAATTACTCCAACTCCCCAAATGGCAACTACTCCAACTACTCCAACTACTTCAGCACCCCTCAGTAGCCCAAATTGCAACTACTCCAATTCCTCCGACAGGGCCAATCACTCCAACTCCTCTCCACAGCCCAAATGTCACTACTCCAACAGGGCCAATTACTCGAACTCCCCTCAGTAGTTTAAATGGCAACTACTCCAACTACTCCAACTACTCCAGCACCCCTCAGTAGCCCAAATGGCAACACTCCAACTACTCTGACAGGGCCGGGTACTCCAACTCCCTCACCAGGCCAATTGTCAACTACTCCAACTACTCCAAGTGGGCCAATTACTCCAACACCCCTCAGTAGCCCAAATGGCAACTACTCCAACTACTCCAACTACTCCAGCACCCCTCAGTAGCCCAAATTGAAACTACTCCAATTCCTCTGACAGGGCCAATTGCTCCAACTCCCCTCACCAGCCCAAATGTCAACTACTCCAACTACTCTGACAGGGCCAATTACTCCAACTCCCCTCTCCAGCCCAAATGTCAACAACTCCAACTACTCTGAGAGGGCCAAATACTCCAACACCCCTTAGTAGCCCAAATCTGTAAGGATCTAGGCAGAATCCTTCGAGCGCAGGTTACAAACCTGGAAACCAAAGTGCGGATATGCTCTGTACTGCCGTCGTTCAGCCAAACTGGGAAAGTTGGTTTGAGATGTGAAAGGATGTGAGTGTAGAACAGTTCCGAAGTGCCTATGTGATGTAAGACTTGTGTTGGGATCCTCCAAGGGACTAATATAAGGACGGCAGGTCCATACAGGCAATAGAATGAACTCGGCGAGTAAGCCTGAGAGTAGATGAGTTTCCGACTCAAAGGGTAGGACCCACTAAGTGCAAGCGGCTTTGATAGCAATATGAGCGGAAGCGGAAGGTCAAGCGGTAGCTGACCTGATGCGGTGCAAACAGAGCAGAACCAAATAGATAAGAGTAGATTGCAGAAGTTGTGAAAACAATGGAGTGAAGAAACAGAGTTAAAGAAACAGATAAAGCGAGAAACCAGAACACACAAGAGCACACAAGTCAAGGGGTTAAGCAATATTTCCAATCTACTGTACTTGACATGGTACGGAACTATATAAAGGGTACTCAAGGACCGGAGTAGCAATAAGTAATAATCCGAGAGTAGAAAAGACAAGAACAGCCAAAACAAGTACAAGGGATGAAAAGACAATGATGGATAGAAACGGAAGCGGCAGGATGGGCATAAATCATATGTATGATTGTAAAAATGATTGGGAATGGATCAGCGGGTTCATAGAAAGTGTCAGTGAAGGAAAAAGTAAGACAGAAGCAATCCAACTGCAGCACCCCTCAGTAGCCCAAATTGCAACTACTCCAATTCCTCCGACAGGGCCAATTGCTCCAACTCTCCTCACCAGCGCAAATGTCAAGTACTCCAACTATTCCAACAGGGCCAATTACTCCAACTCCCCTCAGTAGCCTAAATGGCAACTACTCCAACTACTCAAACTACTCCAGCACCCCTCAGTAGCCCAAATGGCAACTACTCCAATTCCTCTGACAGGGCCAATTGCTCCAACTCCCCTCACCAGGTCAATTGTCAACTACTCCAACTACTCCAAGTGGGCCAATTACTCCAACACCCCTTAGTAGCCCAAATGGCAACTACTCCAACTACTCCAATTACTCCAGCACCCCTCAGTAGCACAAATTGCAACTACTCCAATACCTCCGACAGGGCCAATTGCATGGCAACTACTCCAACTACTCCAACTACTCCAGCACCCCTCAGTAGCCCAAATTGCAACTACTCCAATTTCTCCGACAGGGCCAATTGCTCCAACTCCCCTCTCCAGCCCAAATGTCAACAACTCCAACCACTCCGAAAGGGCCAATTACTCCAACACCCCTCAGTAGCCCAAATGGCAACTACTCCAGCACCCCTCAGTAGCCCAAATTGCAACTACTCCAATTTCTCCGACAGGGCCAATTGCTCCAACTCCCCTCTCCAGCCCAAATGTCAACAACTCCAACCACTCCGAAAGGGCCAATTACTCCAACACCCCTCAGTAGCCCAAATGGCAACTACTCCAGCACCCTCAGTAGCCCAAATTGCAACTACTCCAATTCCTCCGACAGGGCCAATTGCTCCAACTCCCCTCACCAGGTCAATTGTCAACTACTCCAACTACTCCAAGTGGGCCAATTACTCCAACACCCCTCAGTAGCCCAAATGGCAACTACTCCAACTACTCCAACTACTCCAGCACCCCTCAGTAGCCCAAATTGCAACTACTCCAATTCCTCCGACAGGGCCAATTGCTCCAACTCCCCTCACCAGGTCAATTGTCAACTACTCCAACTACTCCGACAGGGCCAATTACTCCAACTCCCCTCAGTAGCCTAAATGGCAACTACTCCAACTACTCCACAAGGGCCAATTACTCCAACTCCTGAACTCCCCTCCCCAACCCAAATGTCAACAACTCCAACCACTCCGAAAGGGCCAATTACTCCAACACCCCTCAGTAGCCCAAATGTCAACCACTCCAACTACTCCAACAGGGCCAATCATTCCAACTCCCCTCACCAGGCTAAATGGCAACTACTCCAACTACTCCAAGAGGCCCAATTACTCCAACCCCCCTCCTCAGCCCAAATGCCAACTACTCCAACTACTCCAACAGGGCCAATTACTCCAACTCCGCTCACCAGGCCAAATGTCAACCACTCCAACTACTCCAACAGGGCCCATTATTCCAACTCCCTTCACCAGGCCAAATGTCAACTACTCCAACCCCCCTCCTCAGCCCAAATGCCAACTACTCCAACTACTCCAACAGGGCCAATTACTCCAACTCCGCTCACCAGGCCAAATGTCAACCACTCCAACTACTCCAACAGGGCCCATTATTCCAACTCCCTTCACCAGGCCAAATGTCAACTACTCCAACCCCCTCCTCAGCCCAAATGCCAACTACTCCAACTACTCCAACAGGGCCAATTACTCCCTTCTCCCCAGCCTCAATGACAACTACCTCAACTACTCCCACATTGCCAATTACTCCAACTCCAGTCCCACACCCAAATACCAACTGCTCCAACTTCTCTGACAGCATCAATTAATCTAACTTCTCTCCACATTTTCCCTTTAAGTTTCCTAAGTTCTGCCTTTAAGTTTCCTAAGTTTTGCCTTTAAGTTTCCTAAGTCATTCCCCTTGTGTTCTATAAGGTTCTCCCTCAATTTCCCTTCAAGTTTGTTAATTTCTTGATTTAATTTACTCTATATCCTTTTTCAGTCTTCCCTTTATATTCTTAAAGTTTTTGCTTTCTGTTTTGTAAACTTTTCTTTCCTTCTTCCTAAGTTTTCCTATTATTTTTCCTATGTTTACCCTTTGAATTATCTTTATTCCAGCGCTTATTATATCTTTTTGGAATTTTCCAGTCTCCTCTGTTTCATTTAAACATTTCCTTACTTTTTCATTATTATTTGCTTTGTTCTTCAACTTATTGAAAGATTTTATAAACCCTATTTTCCTATGTTTTTCATATCTTTTAAACTAGGTGCCGTCTCGAATTTAATTGTGATTCTTCTCTTATGTGACTCCATCACACAATCTGATTTTCCTAAGTTTTAACCTTGTTGATATGGATTATGATTTACTAGGGGAATTCTTTCTTTAAATTGTTTCCCCTTGGATTTCCCTTTGTTTTTCCCCTATCTCATCTAATTACTCCCTATACATTTCCTAAGGTTCCTCCCTTATGGTTGCCATCTTCAAATCTTATTGAATACTCAAATTTCCATATGCTTTTGATAAGTCATACCTTTGAATAATCAATGTTTTCCCCTTCATATCTAAAACATATGAGATAAATCCTTTTCCTAAGTGCTGCATAGAGACTTCCTTTGTAACTCAACTAATGATAATCTTATATAATGCATCATTTCCCTAAGTTTACTACAATGATTCAATAAACTACTCATCTTATTGATCTGTCATTTTTCGACAGTTTTTGATCTGAATTACATAAGTGGGGCTAACTTAGGGAACCCTGCACGCAGTGTAACTAGATCGACTATCGAGGCTACCAACGATGAATGTCCCAGCCACGCAACTTTGTTTCGGGGTGTCGTGTCCCGTAGACTTCCCGGGATGCCAGTCCTGAGCGACGAAGTACATGCCTCCGATATGCCAGTGGTTGTAACTGCTAATGATATCACCCGATTCTCCTTTCCAATTTGTTCGATACAGTGCCTATGTAAAACGTTGTTTATCGACGAAGGCAAATTAAGGCATCCTGACGAGGCCATCCACGAATAACTGAAGTGGAGTTGTAGCGAGTAGCACATTTTGGCAGTAATGGACAGAGCGCGTCGACACCGAGGAGTAGGATAATTGCTTATACGACGATCCTAGCGATGCAAAGAAGACATAGGGCAAAAGAAAGATGTTCTGTAAGAAGATGGGCCCAGTGAAGCAAAGAGACTAGAGACATACTCATGCTAGACGCGATACCTAGATGGTCTCACTGTGGCAAACAGCCCACCGAAAGCGTCGTCTGTTGAAGCTGAAGCGCTGAAGGTTCTCAGGCAACAGTACTAAATCCTCCACGTTCTTTGGAGGGTTTTCGAACATCGTTCTGGGTGACTAGTGACGTGGCTGCTGAGTTGATGTTGAATTAACGTTGACATGAGATGGACTCGGTCCCAAAAGGTCCACTTGAAAAAAAGAGCAAAGGCAGAGAACTCGGACGAAAGAACGCAAAAGAACGAGGAGAAGAAAGATCAAAAGACGCATGAGCGTTAAGGCGAAGGCGCTAATCCTGGCACGGCCACTCAAGAAAGGCTATCAAACTACGCAACCTCGTCATTAATCTTCGTCTATTGTCTGCTTAAGGGGAAACAGTGTAGATATGGGGCAAGTCTACAAGTACGCTGTCCATCTACTTCGGCTTTTCTGACTTCGAATCAGAGTTCAAACGTTCACGTTCAGGAGGTCGTGGATGTTGGATTTTGGGCGCTTCGCTTTCGTATGATCAACCGGTGGGGGTTGGGGCGATGATAGATCTGTACGACTCCCGCCCGGAGACTGGAGAACATGCCCTGGGCTTTGGTGGTTCGCATTCGATACAGGGTCTGTATGAATAGGACTATTGACCCGTTGTCGCTTGGGACCTTCCGATTTCGGACTCCCGACCGCGGGAATAGGCCCTTGTACTGGAATTTGAGTGTCTGACTCGAGAACAGGCAGCGTTTCACCCTTTTTCTTCGCATCCTGCACTTTCACCTTAAATTTCTCCAAAAAGTCCAAGAACGTGTTAAGCTGCATTCGGTATTGATTCGGGGTTGGGTCTTGTGGGTCTCCCAGTGGACCTCTCGGGTAGTTTCGACCTTTATTGAGGGCATACATCCCGAATCCTTCTCCTGCGGCCGAGTTACCAGGGTAGTGCAATTCGCCATGGAGAGCCGTCTGTGCTCCCCCCTGGTAGAACTTTCTCTGGGATTTCGTAGCCGTAACCAAGAACCCAAGACAATAAGGATAACAACCCGAAAGCAAATTCAATCCCCTGATTGCAAAATAAGTCACCGGTGTATTATCAGGTCCAACATCTTTTGGGTCCCAATGAAATTTGACGCTAGTGAGATCTCCTAGGAGCTTTTTCGGGACGGTATCTCCCCCTCCCTTTTCAGCCTGTATATTCATTGCAGAAAGGGCTTTCTTAAATCGGCCTTTTACTGCAGTGATGTCACTCCCAGAACCCCTGCGGTTGTGTATGATTCTACCCTCGACATCAAGGAAGGATACTGTGAACTTGGGTGTGTTCATATTATTGAGGTGTATCTCCAGCGCGGCTTTTGTTGCCCAGAAGTCTGGAGTGTGCTCCTTGCTAAAACGTGGGATACGACGAGCTATCTAATATGTTGTGAGCACACAACGAGAATTCACAATTTCAAACAAGTACTTCGTCACAGAGCTTGGTAATAGCGTGGGGATTTTGCTCCGAGAAAGGTGTCTTAGGGTCAATGCCGGCTGCAATTTTCATGTTACGAACGTACTTCTTGAGTATTGTAAAAGAGAGATTCAGCATGACAGAAAAGCAACAGATGTGAATTACCTGGAAATTCCTGAATGTATTCTTGTCGTCTCTCAAACCCACCGCAACTTGGAGATTGAAATCTTTTCCTGCTTTTCCTGCCGGACGCTTTAAGACCCCAATGTCTTGGTTATTGGCCTTAGCTTGTCCCTCTGTTGATGCTACTGGACTTTGGAGATTTGCGTTCTGTGGTGCCGACTGGAAAACAAGCAAGAGTAATAGAAAAAGATGAATTTGAGCATGGGACGTATAACAAGTTTCAGAAGAAAAAAAACGCTTACAGGACCAGCAGGGAACGACGAAGGTTATGAGGCAGCGCACACCCGGTACCGGTGAACATGAGCATTGCAAGGAGGTATGGACAGACAACTTTAGGTTGCATGACGATATGAGTTTTTTGACTCGAAGGAGCGTGAGGGAGCGTGGGTGAATGTCGATATCGAACTGAACCAGCAGTTTCGGGGGGGATTTTTGATTACTTTCTTCTTGTTAGACGTTGACCTTACGCCTTAGGCCAAAGCGATCCTTAGTTTCCTAAACGGACTATATTAACTTATTGATTTATCATCCTGGTCCGAAGAGAAGCCCCTATCGGTTCTCTCTTCGTACCAGGTGAGTTACAAAGACTTGTACATCATTCTATTCGCTTATCGGTTCTCTCTTCGTACCAGAATCTATCTGTCTAAACCTTACCGCTCTTAAGACTTCTCTTATATGATTACACGCATATGTCCGTTATACGATGTTTTCTGATGTTTCAAGCAGATCCCAATAGGCGATGCTTTTTCGTGATGGTAGCAGCGCGATTTTTTCCATATTGAAATTCGATGTTCTCCACCTGACTGAATAGACCTACCAGAGAGCGCGAACCTCCCTTGACATTGCCAACTCCTTACTGATTCCCTCCAGAGTACCTGCCTTATCTTCACTCGAGTAAGCAAAGCATTTTGTAATATGTATCGGATCCGAAAGGTCCCTTGAAACTAGTAATAAGTATTGCCATTTACCAAAGAGCGACCCTCTGCGACCCTGTTACTGTAAGAAACGTTTCATGCTTCACGAACTCGGAACCCAAATCAAATACTTACCCAGATGACGGACCCGGAGCTACCCGGAGTCGCTTTGCAAAGAAACAGACAGAGGCGGTACTCAGATGAGTAAACAACATCCGTCTGTTGAAGCATTAAAGCACTGAAGGTTTATAAGAAACTCACCACTGCACTGAGTCAATCTTCCACGTTCTTCGTATCCGACAAGCACTCACCTTCCTATACGGCAGTGTGCAGTGTAAGTAGCTTGTTCGCCGTTATTCAAAACCGAGGGATCTTCATACAACATATGTCGTCTCAATCCAGTTATCGGTGTGCGTTCTTAACCCGGATGTACTGACTTGAAAATAATTTGATTTGGGTTCCTTGGTTCACTCGCAGAGCTCGAAACATAAGTGGATTTAATTGGCAAGTACTGTAAGATCGATATGAGGAAAGAAATCGCACGCTGCGTGTACCGGGCTCAAACGCTACATCGCAGTGTAAATCTAGAGTGTTGAGATGAGTAAATAACCCTCTCAAAGAACATGAAACTCCCCTTGTGTCGGCTCATCATCATACCAGCGGCTTTCATTAATTACAGACGGACCAGCTCCAGCTATCGCCTCCAAGTTCTACCAAGGTCATCGTTGCCCTATGGATCTTCAAGTCCGTTATTGTCCATAGACAGGTTGAGGATTACTGACGCGTCGGCTTTAGGCGAAGTATTGTGGTTCTTATTCGAGTCCCTGCCTCTGATATGCTAATGGTGCTCTTGAGTTGATGTGGTCGGTCATTTACCACAAGGTGCATCCTCAAAATTCATGTATTGATTGAAGAGCAAGGATAGTAGTACCGAGAGTAGTGGGTTTCTTAGGCCATCCGTGTGTGAAATTGAGGCAGAGTTGTAGCAAGTAGCCCATTTTCACGGCATTGGTAATGGACAGAGCGCGCCGACATCGAGTCAGAGGCAAAAAAACAATGTTCTGTAAGAAGGACAGTAAACGGAGCGTCCAATGAGAAGCAAAGAAACATACGAACGCAGTATCCAGATGATCTCGCCTTGGCGCACAATCTCCAAAAGCATCGTCTGTTGAAGCTGGCGCTGAAGGTTTTCAAGAAATTGACCTATATCCTCCACGTTCTTCGCAGGTTTTTAAACATCGTTCTGAGCGAGTGTTGATGATGAGATTGGCGTTGTCCCCAAGAAAAACTCAATTAAACAAGAGCAAAAGCATAGAACTCAGACAAAAGAACGAGAAATTAAGAAGAAGACGAGCGCTATAATAAGAAGCGTTCTGGGCAGTTCGGCGCTAATCCGCGGCCTAAACTTCAGTACGAGCCATGCACAAAGAAAGGTTCAACCAGGCAAAAACCTGGTCGTCAATTGCTCTCCATGATCATCTATTGTCTGCTAACAATGTACATAGTAGATCTGGGGCAAGTCTGCAAGTACGTTATCCATCTACCCTAGGAGATGTCGGAGGCTGGCATTCTTCGATGCTGCGTGTGGCTGGGGAGGGGGGCCAGCGGGCGGTTGTGCAGATATTTGGGGCATCTCCTTGAACTCCGATGCTAGGCGTGTATGATCGAGGGGTGGACTAGGTCCACTGACTCGTTGTCGCTTGTGAGCACGCGGGTCTTCCGATTTCGGACTCCCGACCGCGGGAATAGGCCCTTGTACCGGAAGTTGAGTGTCTGACTCGAGAACAGGCAGCGTTTCACCCTTGTCCTTCGCATTCTTCACTTTCACCTTAAATTTCACCAAAAAGTCCAAGAACGTGTTAAGCTGCTTTCGGTATTCATTTGGGTGTTCAGCTTGTGGGTCTCCCAGTGGACCTCTCAGGTAGTTTCGACCTTCATTGAGGGCATACATCTCGAATCCTTCTCCTGCGGCCGAGTTATCAGGGTAGTGCAATTCGCCATGGAGAGCCGTCTGTGTTCCCCCCTGGTAGAACTTTCTCTTGGATTTCGTAGCCGTAACAAAGAACCCAAGACAATAAGGATAACAACCCGGAAGCAAATCCAATCCCCTGATTGCAAAATAAGTCACCGGTGTATTATCAGGTCCAACATCTTTGGGTCCCAATGAAATCTGACGCTAGTGAGATCTCCTAGGAGCTTTTTCGGGACGGTATCTCCCCCTCCCTTTTCAGCCTGTATATTCATTGCAGAAAGGCCTTTCTTAAATCGGCCTTTTACTGCAGTGATGTCACTCCCAGAACCCCTGCGGTTGTGTACGATTCTACCCTTGACATCAAGGAGGGATACTGTGAACTTGGGCGTGGATACCTGGACGTCACTGTTTGCATTATCGAGGTTCATCTCCAGCGCGGCTTTTGTTGCCCAGGAGTTTGGAAAAGTGCTCGACTCCAAAATATGGGATAAGACGAGCTATCTAACATGTTGTTAGCACACACATCGAGAATGTACAATTTTAGACAAGTACCTCGACACAGAGCTTGTCAATAGCATTGGGATTTTGCTCCGAGAAACGTTTGGTAGGGTCAATGCCGGCCCAATCCTTCTTGTCACGGACGTACTTCTTGAGTATTGTAAAAGAGAGAGGTTGAGCATGAGAGCAAAGCAACAGATGTGACTTACCCGGAACCTGTCGTATGTGAGCTTGTCGTGCTCGTCGCTATTCAAACGCACCGCAACTTGGAGATTGAAATTGACTCCTGCTTTTCCTTCAGGACGCTCAATGACCCCAATGTCTTGGTTATTGGCCTTAGCTTGTCCCTCTGTCGATGCTACTGGACTTTGGAGATTTGCGTTCTGTGGTGCCGACTGGAAAACAAGCAAGAGTAATAGAAAAAGATGAATTTGAGCATGGGACGTATAACAAGTTTCAGAAGAAAAAAAACGCTTACAGGACCAGCAGGGGAACGACGAAGGTTATGAGGCAGCGCACACCCGGTACCGGTGAACATGAGCATTGCAAGGAGGCATAGACAGACAACTTTAGGTTGCATGACGATATGAGTTTTTTTTGACTCGAAGGAGCGTGAGGGAGCGTGGGGTGAATGTCGATATCGAACTGAACCAGCAGTTTCGGGGGGGATTTTTTGATTACTTTCTTCTCTTATATGATTACACGGCATATGTCCGTTATACGATATTTTCTGATGTTTCAAGCGGATCCCAATAG
>JADNRY010000959.1:0-20603 GCA_015501585.1 Rhodocollybia butyracea | reverse complement strand
GCTTGGGAGAGCCAGTAAAAACAATTCGGTCATCTTGATTCTTCAAGCTTCGAAACATCCAAGAAATCATTGAACTAGCAATGCCTACATACTATCCATGTAAGTAGATGAAGTTTAGTAATACATCCAGGTATTATTAGTCCTTTGCATAAAGTGCCCTGACCAAAAGAAGAAAGAAAAGCGTTCATGAAGGCAAGACTACAACATAAATCCAACAGCGATACCGACAGCAGTCACCAACCCAGTTGACTCATCGTCAAAGAAGATGCTCCGTTAGAACCACTGGCCGCCCCTACAGCAGACTGGGAAGCAGACGGTGCTGCAGAAGCAGCACTCGCAGCACTCGCTGCTGGGTTTGAGGCCGACGAGCCAGCCGATCCTGCGGAGGGAGCGGCATTGGCGGACGTAGAGCTCCCTGTAGACGAGCTCCCTGCAGATGAGTTCCCTGTAGATGAGGAGTTCCCTGTGGCCAAAGCTGCAGCTTGGAAATCTGCGAAGCTCTTAGCAGCAGTCGGATTGATAGCGAAAACCTATAGGAAGAGAGTTAATAGACAGGCAGTGACAGTGTGCTAAATACTATACATTCCGCTATTCGAGCAATGTCTAAAAAACAATACCACTTAGTATCCTTCTTTCACCGTACAAATGACATTGATACATACCCTGTTTGTCGACAGTAGAACCAAAGAGGCTGAATACTTGAGATTAGAAGGATTCAAAAAGCAGGGTGAGGTTTAGTCAACATACAGCACTATTATTCGTCACAGCGAAGCTCCAGACGGGGAATTCCGTAGAGTTAGCAGGAACGGCCTGAAAGCCCGAATCGACTCCAGAAGCCCTGAAAAATATTGTAAACGTTGCTCTGTTGAGAAAAGTTGGGCAAATCTCACATAGCGGTACAAGGTGCAGCGAAAGTAGATTGGGTAACAGTCTGAAGGGGGCAACATGTCAAACTTTGGATCATTCCGGATAACACAAAAGCGTACATGATTTTTGGAAACACTTTTAAAAGACGTGTGAGATCAAGCATAGATAAGAAGCATTGAGAACGCACAATTGGAACTGAACGATATCCCCATTGCTTACGTTGACTCTAAAAGGACAATTGAATTTAGCGGGCAGCCTGGCTCTGAAAAGTACTTCGACGAACGATGAAGGGTTGTAAGCAAGGGTCCCATTGCCTCCTACAACGACGGTGAAAGTTTCGGCAGCGGCAGCTGACACAAGAGCGGCGAAAACAGCAAAGAAACGCATTTCGAAATAAAAAACTAAGGATGTAGGGATAAAATTGTCGGTGATCAAGACTGCAAACTGAAAGAGCCTAAAAGAGAACATGTTAGTTAGTACAACGACAACAAAGACTCCAGTGGGCGGACGCACGCTGCTCGGTGAAAAGAATGAGAAAGAGAGAGAGAGAAAGGTGCAGGGAGCTGGAAGACAAGAAATGTTTGCTAAATTTTGATTTGATCGTGCTTTTATATGGGATCACCCGATCGTATCACGGTACTTTCAAAATTTCACTCTTGGTTGCAACTTAATATAAGCCTATAAGCTTAGCTTAGTACAGGCTAGAATAGGCCAGAATACGGACCTTGGTCAGTGGTCGACCGGCTGTTGTCAACGGAAGCACACTAGGTTGAACTTTGAAGCCTCTTCGAAAACAGCAGAAAATACATCTTTGAATTTGTCTTTTATTTTAAATTACTTTTCTACGTCCTAACAACCCCGAAACTAGCCTCTAATGAAAGGATGCACTAACGCCTCCCGCGGTGTGATTCGTCTAGCAGGATCCAGAGCAAGGCATTTATCCAGCAAGTCAATGAAAGCTATGAGCAGTTTACTCTCATCATCTTTCATCTTGACCGACGCTGGAGGCATTAGCCGTGCGCGTAGATCCCGCACAGGTTTTGAAAGGTGGACCTTCTTCACAACGTCCTATATGAAAGATGTGTTAGTGGCTGTGAAATAATAGAGTCGAATCAGATGTAGGGAGAAGTGATCGACTCACTGTGCCCAAAACACGATCTTTCTCTACGCTATTGAATCCTCCCATTTCATCAAAATAGTCGTCCCCGAACTTTGCCCTTTTGATCATTTTGCTATTGAAACGACCTTTGAGCTCCATCATGAGGAGTAGCATCTGGTTATTGGAGCGTCCAGGAAAGAGGATCTTGCCAGTGTATAATTCGTACAACGTGCATCCTATTGACCAGATATCGATAGCGGGATCATAAGGTACGCCCATGACTTGAAATGTCAATACAAGTTAGTGATGAAGATGGAAAGAATAGACGAACTTCCTCACTTATTTCAGGAGCGCGGTAGAAGCGACTAACAAGATATGGCGTGATGTCGTTCTCGGATGCGTCCGACGCAGAGCCCAGGTCACAAAGCTTCAAGAGACTCTTTGCCTCGTTGACCTAGGATACACGATTGGATCGCTGCCGAAAGACGAAGCAAATAAAACGCACGAGAATGTTATCCGGTTTGATATCAGCATGCATCACTCCAACTTTCTTGAGCAGGTTTAACGCAAGGAAGAGCTGGTGGGCGTACGCCCTTACTGCCCGGATATTGAGGCCAACGTCTTTACCAAATCGCTTGACCACGTCGCGTAGGTTCATACTAAAACTGTTGTCAATGTATGTCAGGAAGATGACTCTCTTAAACGGACCTTAAGCTCTCGAAAACGATGCAGAGGTGTCCTCGATGTTCAAAAGTCCTTTCAATTCTAACGATGTGCTTTTTGTCCTCTGGGTCGGCCTGCTTGAGTTTGTTGAGCATTAGCACCTCTTTGAGACCCGCCTTGTACCTAGAAAAAACGAATGAACAACTGCATCGTCCTAGATCGAGAAGAGAGCCTTACATAGACTCCTGACATCGCACAATCTTAATAGCAACCTCCCTTCCAACGGGTTCGTTCGGTTCAGGAACGAGAACACGAGCTCTAACGACGTTGGCGAACATGCCTTTACCGAGAGATGAAAAAACTTGATATCGGCCGCCATCAAGCTGTTCGCCCAAGATCACAGTGTAATACCCTTCTGGATCTGCAGCAGAATCTAAGTTGGAGGCAATGAACGCTGGAGCCGCAGTCTTCAAGAGATAAAATTTCAGCACAACATTATGGAATGCAAACACATCCAAGACGCACCACAGCTTTCTTGATTTTCCTTATCTTCTTGGGCTTATCAGCAGTCGCCACAGCAAACATGTCGTCTACGTCATCTTCGTCTTCCTCCTCGATTTCGATGACTTGGTCTTGCTCTTCAGGTTTTACAGGAGGATACACTCGCTTCTCTTCGTCCTCTCTTCTGTCCAAGCTTGGATCGTAGTCGGCGGCTGAAATCTGTTCTCCGGCATTTGCCGCCTGCTTCTTCAGCTCGGAAGAGTTTTCGTCGTCTTCTTTGGCGAGCGCAAAGTCCTGACCTAGAGAAGGCGAAGGGGAGAGCGAACCATGCTTTCCTAGACGTGAAAAGTTCAATATGTGTATCCGAAAAGATCGGAATACATACCAGAAGACCCATTCGCAGTATTTTCTTGAGCAAGACTATTATTGTGGGAAACATGATTAGAAACTGCGGAAGGGGGTTCAAGTGCTTGGACCGCACTGCTACGCCCGGTAGGGACAGGACTAGGACTGACACTGGTGCCAGCACTTGCGATGCCTGCGTATTTCGCCAATATAGCCTGACGCTTGGCTCTTCGTTGGGCGAGCGTTTCTTCTAGAGGAGGCGGAGACGATGAGATGTCAAGCTCCATTTCGGGTAGTTCAGGAGGTGGTGGCAAATGGTCGACCTTTGGTGCAGGACTGTGTCGGGGAGATATTCTACAATAAAGCATGAATAAAAGTTGGTTGGTAGAAACTTCAACGATACTCACTCGCCTTCTTCCTTTTCTTCGTCATGTTTAGAGATATACTCTGCGCGCTTGTCTCGACTGTCGTCTCTCCGTGACTTGCTACTATGTTCCCTGCTCCTTCGTCGTCGCTCAGAATCATAACGAACTCTTTTTTCTCTGTCATGGCCATCTCTTCTACTACTGGTCGGCGAAGTTTTATGCGGAGCCGAAGATTTCAAGTGAACATCCCTCCAATCTTTTGGATCATCTCTTGCTCGCTTGTGGTCTCGATTTTCACCTGCGCCATCCCAAGTTCGCTTTGATCCTGAAGACATGTTAGTCATTCCCGGGTAGATATTATGGTTTCACGGAGCACCGCACGATGAAGAGGAGAGAAATAGTTGAAACCTTGTTGTGGATATGGACGTTCGGGTCCAAGAGGTGTTTGGGCGCTAATTGGAGTCTCGGCTTCTTCCGCCTTCTATAGTTTGAGAAATTCTACTATTCAGATACGCATCTATCTACTAAAAAAAGTCCATATTCCTAGCTCAAATAAAGTCCAGTTTCCCTCATCTTGACTCAGAATTTTCGTTTCGCGAATACATGGATATGTGCCAGGCCGGGTACGCTTTGTAAACGCTAAAGTAACATAAGAACCGCTTCCTGTGATAGTGACTTGGATACTCACTGGAGGATTCACAAACCAAGCCGTCTCCCACTGGTCTTCTTTCCATCTACGTCTAATATATCCATCTACATAGCTCCCTACTTGACGCACAAGAGCCTCCTCATCCTCCGTTCCTTTTTGGGACACAATCATCTTTTCTTTCGTGATTCCCCATTCCGCCAGAGCTGGAAGGCAGGAAGGAAGATTAGAAGGAGAAGGTGGAGGTGAAGTATTTCCAGTAAAACCCCACAGTCCATCTTGCTCTATCCTCGGAGCGATAGCGGCAGGAATGATATCTGGATGGAAAATAGGAACCTTGGTCCAGATGAGCGTATGCTCTATCTCAGGAGGGACTGTGACAGAGATGAACATCGGTTTGACATCAGTTAAAAAAGATAAAGGTGAAATACCGGAGTAGGGCCAATCGTTTTGAATAATGCTAATGTACTTGTAGGGGGTATCGGCAGTAAAATAAGGCGGGGGAACATCGCCGCCCCGACTTTCCTCGATGTCAAAACTGAAGGAAGAAGGGAGCAGTGAGAGAGTGTCTAGTTTACCCCATTGGAGGCGATGATTCAACAGATAGGAAACTGTATATCCATGAGCAAAAATACAGATATCAGAACTTTCCTCTTAGACTTACCCATCGAGCCATATTCCTGTTTGATACCGACAGCCCAAACATTATATCTTTGCTGAAGCTTTTTGTCGCGCTTTAAAAGACCAAGATCGCTAAGCAGCTTTCGCTTTAGTTGAACAAGCTTTTCTTTGAAGAGCGCTGACTTGCCCAGAGTTTACAAAAGTCTTGAGCTGATCCCAAGTGAATTTCGCGGATAGTGAACCAGCAGCTCGTCCCTAGCGTTTCCTGTCGTTAGTTCCGCTTACTCTTGCTTTTTCGGATACCAATCCGTGCTCTTACCTTGTTGGTGGCCCGGCTCCAAGGGGCACAGAGGCAGGACTAAGATCTACAGTCATTGAATTCGCTGGCGGACGTAGAAAGAAAAGCTGCGCCACGCCGCTCGGGCCGATGTACACTTGCTTTTGACTGTTATGAGAGGCCAACGTTTTCGAGGACATAGCCGAGGAAACTCGAATCGGCGTCTCGAAAACATTGCCTCTGTCAGTAGATCCAGCGGGCTCGAAAAGGACGGCGATGCGTGAGTATTTCGAGTTAAAACTCGCAAGACATGCGATCTGTGAATACACATCCTAGTTTTACAGATTAAAGGACTTGAAAACACAGGAAGAATATCGTGATTTTATGCAGAACAAGGTGGATGAATCTATAGCTATCTCGGTTTCTTGGAGATGTTGAACCACTCGCTTATGTAGTTGGAATCCTATTGGAAACATCCTACTCGAGAACTTGAAGAAAATCTGTTTGATTCTGTTTCGTGAGTATCAATAGATAGTACCAGTACGATACCAACTCTGAATTTATGTTCTAGGAAAGCTGAGAGAAGGAATAGTTTCTTCCAAGAGAAATGACAGCTTTTCTACCGAAGGTGAGAGATTCTAGATCTCTTCTCTTTATCTTCTCTAGTAATCATCGCATCCAGTAAACGAAAGTTCGTTATACCTCGCAACACTCTTCAACAGCCCCAGACAACTCGGTTCTATCCTACCACATTTTGTAACACATCCTTCTACCTTTCAATCTAGCTCCGTAAATGCAATCCTCGCCGTGCTCCTAAATCAACTCATCCTCAGCTATCCCTCCCAAACTTTGTACCGACAATCGCTCTACCCCATCTCAAAGTCTTTCTTTCAGACATCATCCAAAACATACAACTGGATCACCAATATCTCCTCGTCTCTCTCGACTCGCAACTTTTCCAAATTCGAGAAATTAACGCGACGCTCCTCATTCGCTTCGATATTGGAAGACTCCACACCCGAGTCACTATCAGATGGACTCGGTGCACTGTCAATATCCTCTTCCAATCAGACTCCCAACCGCGAACTTGCGCGTAAAGCGCTATATCACGCTGTCCAACTCCTGCGTGCCCGAGTTCGCGATTCTGTTTGGAGCATTATACGTTCATCGTATAGAGAGCTGTCTTGCAATGCAGATTCTGGAACAAGGGACTGGTTGATACGGTCGCTTTTCTTGAACACAGCTGATTCAGAAGACGATTCTGGAATATCACTTGATAATTGGCTTGAGCAGAAGGAAGTGGAGGGCCATATCCGCCCAAAGGAAAACATAGCGGGTCGATGGATAGTTCGTAAGGTGTAATATGTATGTATGTACTTTTTAGTATCTAAATTATGATAGGACGAAAAGGAAATGTAGTTGTGCGTATCGTATATCTGATGTCTTGACGAAAGAGCATGACTGACATAGCTTACCGAGGTATGTGGCTCCAGCGAAAGAAAATGAAGGATGTGGTATGTATTGTCAATGCCTAGATATAACCAAACGCTTGTTCTAAGATGTACTTCCAAATTAAAGACGGCCAGGTATACAGGACGAACCGAAAATCCATTATGACTGAATCTTAACATTCGACATAAGATCGGCGAGCTCGTCTGCTTCGTTCTTTTCGGTCTTTCCCTTGAACGCCTTCTCCTCCAGATCCATCTCGAGTTCCGCCTCCTTCTCTGCACGTTCCTCCTTCTCTTTCTCCTCCTCCTCGTCTTCATCCTCGTCTTCATCCGTGACAAACAACTTCCCTCCCCTCTGCTTCAAGCTAACCCGCAAAGCCTCCAAATTCTCATCATCCTCCTCAAAATCGTTCTCCTGCAGCTCCAACGACTTTAACCCACGCATATTCTCCATAATGTTCTCCGCAAGAAGCTGCGCCGTATCCCCTTCGAGATTGTTGTTCTGCAGCTGTAGCGACTGCAGCTTCGGATTCGACCCTTCCGCGAGGGTGCTAATCAACTTCGGCACCTCTCCGTTTGCGGAAAGGAAGCAATCGGATAGGTTCAGGGTGTGCAGATCCGGCCATGCTCGCATAGAGTTTGCCCAAGCCTTCGCACCTTCCTCTCCGAACGTGTTATCCTGCAGATCGATGTACTGCAATTTCGGATTCTTCGCTAATCCCTTAGCAAGCGCTATTATCCCATCCATGCGGATGCCGTTCTGCGGCATGCGGACCTCGACGAGACCCCCGTGAGCCGCGAATGCGTCAGCCCAGGCAGAGGCCGACCCGTTCTCGAGGCGATTACGCCCGCAGATGAATGTACGCAGATTGGATGGGGTTCCTTCTTTTTTACTAAGCGTTGCAGACTCTAGAAGTGCACCTGCAAGCACCTGTCCACCCGCGGGCCCGAGACCGTTGTTATTCAGCTTTAGCACTTGGAAGCTGCGGTTTTTGATAAGGAAGGGAACCATGGGGTCTACTGAGCGCCCGCCGAAAGCGTTATCGCTGAGGTTGATTTCGACGAGGGAGGTTTTGTCTATCAGAGCATCGCAGATGGCGGTCAGCGCCTGCGGGATCTCTGAGATGAGTCGCCCGGTGAAGATGTCTGCAAAGTCGGCGATCTAGATGTAAAGTTTTTTCAGATTATGGAGATTTTGGAAAGAATGATAGATGTGCACCTTGATATTTGAGGCTTTTTGAAGGAACTCTGCGATAGCCAACGACGCGTCTACACCTATGGTATTGCCACCAAAGTGGACTTCATGGATCTTTGTTGGATCGATTCCGTCTAATATCGGGGCGATGTCTTCGCGAGTGTTGTATTTTGCGCCCCTCCCATCGACAGAGAGTATCTTGCCGTCGGATGAGATCGCGGACATGGTGTGTTTATATCGAGAAATGTAGTAAAGTTCAAAGTGGTAGATGAGCAATTTTGAGAATGATTGCTGACACGTGTTGATGATGCGTCATAAATTCTGGCTACTAGTAGTAGTCGCAAACATGATAAACATGATTGAACCAACAGCTGGGAGTTGGTTTGAGCACAAAGTATTCTTATTATAGCAGGCACGGCCTATGAAAGGACATGCACTATAATACAGAAGGTTACGAGCTCTCTTCGCTCTTCTTCTCTTCTTTCTTCTCGCCTTCAACCTTTTCATCAACGCTCTTTGGTGACTCTGGTTTAGGTTCCTAAAGTTCGAGTCAGCGACCACTTTGGCATTCACAGAAGGACGACTTGCAGCAGCAGCTTCTCGAACTTGACCCTGTTCAGTTGGGCCATCGTCGCCTTTTGTTCCGGCAGGATCCTTGGGTACTACAGGCTCAGGCTCATTCTTGGCCTGAGACTCGGCAGGCTAGTGTATATAACGTTTAATGAACAAGCACATAAATGGACAGGGAGAGCACATACGGCGGCTTCAGTCTTTTCCTCCGTGGTATCTGCCTTGGAGTATGTAAGTATGATAAACTGGGTTATAGCAACATTCGGCGGGAGAGCTCACAGAATCAGCCTTTGGGGCGTCCTCAGCCTAGGAAATAGTGTACCCACTGTTAGTACAAATCAAAGTAGCAAAAGGCATCCGATAAGTACCTCCGCCTTTTGTACACTTTCTGCTACGTCAGCCTCGGTACCCTCATCATCCTTCATTGGCATAGGTTCCTTCGCATGACCGTGCTCTCCGTGTTCTTCATGTTTGTCGTGGTGAGAATCATGTGAAGCAAGCTTTTTGCCGGCGGGCGAAACCAGGTAAAGGAACTGGTTGGCAGAACACGTAGGACCTCGTTAACCACCGGCAAATAAACTAGTTTCCAGTTGGTTACTTACAGCAGGTCCGAAAATAAGGGCTGAACCAATCTAAACACAAAGATAAGCTGTAATTATTTGATCAATCTGAAGACACGCTAACCATCCATGGTGTATCAGAACCCTTCTTTGCTGCTTCACCGGTTGAGCTCATGGCACGACGAGAGGCAGAATATATCTTGGATCTTGAGGAGCGCGCAGAGGCGCGTAAAGATGCAGCAAAAAGCTGTCTTGGTGCTCGAGATGCCATGGGCTTGTAGTTTGGGAGAAAGTCTAGAATCCGAACCGTTCCGCGATCACTCGTGACGTAATGAGCGCTTAATAACCACTGACGTTAAGCGCGAGTGCAATACGGCTAACTTTGTAACTACCACAACGAAAACTTTCGAAAAGTACTGGCTTGACTGCATGTCCTCTTCCAACTACCAAATTGCCTTATGTAGTGTAGTCAGCCAACCAGACATGACTCCTTCAGTATGACCAAAGTTTTATAATCAAGCAACTATAGGAGATAAGCCGCAAGCGACGATGGTAATGTCTTTAACGTAAGTTGATGATTAATCGAGCTCTATAAATCAACGCTAGAACCAGCGTCGATAAGTATTCTACACTCTTCATCCGAACTCTCATCACAATGGCTGCAGCAGATCGTAAACCGATTCTTATCTCTGGCGCAGGAGTAGCTTCCCTCTTGCTCGCGCAGTCCCTCTTCCGCGCCTCAATCCCCTTTCGCATATTCGAAAAAGACGCCTCCATCATATTCCGCGCACAAGGTTACCGTTTGCGCCTCTCCAACGAAGGACTGGATGCTATCGAGGCCGCTCTGGGGCCTGAAGGGTTCCAGAAGTTCTGGGATGCGTGCGGGAAAACTGGCGGCGTCGGATTCACTACTATCGATGCGCTTACGGCTGATCCATTCGAAGATGGAATTCCCACCGCAAAGAAAGCCCCCGACGCGTCTGCGGAGGCATCAAAGATTCTACGGGAAACACTTGCGTCCCGTGAAGGGAAGGTCGTGGGGATCTCGAGAGGCGACATGCGCAGGATATTCCTCTCTGGCTGCGAAGATTTCATAGACTGGGGACACCAGGTCACAGGGTATGAATTGACTGATTCTGGGGTTCGCGCCATTTTTGCGGACGGCTCTAGATCAATAGAAGGGGAAATGTTGGTGGGCGGTGAGGGGATTTACTCGAGAGTCGCAGAGCAGGTATCTGGAGGAAGGCTCAAAGTCTTCGATACGGGTGCAAGAGGTATACACGGTCAAGCTCCGACCACAGCGTTCAAGGGGCTTGGAGAAGGCGTATGGCGGGCGATCGATGACTCTAGACCAGATGGGAGGGTCTTCATTATCACAAATGTTCGACCTGGCAGTATGGATGACCCCAGCGTGGATTTTGGCTGGACGATGGGTGCCCAGTCAGGAGTCATTCAGCCGCCTAACGACGACTACACTATAACTGGTGTTACGGCAGCTAATATCGCCAGGTCGATAACCAAGGATTGGCATCCCCGTTTAAAACCCCTCTTCGAGCAGATGGTGGATAACGAGGCCGCGTTCTGGAAGATCACCTGTTCGAATCCGACTGGTGTCCCTGAATGGCCAAACGAGCCCCGAGTCACTGTTATCGGAGACGCCGCGCACTCGATGACGCCTGCTGGTGGTATTGGCGCCAACACGGCTGTGAGAGACTCTGCGCTGCTAGGCAGGCTGCTCGCTGAAGCAGGTGGATTTAGTGACGGGGTGACAGCTGCTTATGAGAAGGAGATGAGGGTATATGCTAGCGAGGCAGTCAAACTTAGCTACGGGTTGGCGACAACCCAGTTCGGTGTTGCCATCAACGAGAACACGCCTACCATTTGGAGGGGACAAAGACCAGTCTAGAATGAAGCAAGCTGAGAGGCAGAGATCTTAGGTAGAATTAAATCTGCAGGTCCTTTGTGATGAAATGTTGTATTAGAATGTCTACCAATATGTTTAAGTACATTCGTTAGCACACAAGTAAACGAAGTGACGTCGTTCGATTTACTGACCTTCCATTTTTAGAAAGGGCGCTATTCTGCGCCTCGTTTTGATCTCTTGCTGTTAGATCGTACTCAACAGCTTTCGATTTGACTAGAACTCACTCACTCCATATCTGCTACTACCCGTATCCCATGTCATCGCACAGACTCTTCGAAAACTCTTCCAATTTTACTATTGAAGGGGCCCATGAATTCAATATGGCTGGCCGGGACATCGTCACCAACATCTACCATCAGGATACCGCTCGAATCGAAGTTGCTCCGGGAAAACAGGTGCGTTACAATACTCTCATTCCTTATTTCCAAGCGTTCAGTAAAGTGATGTTTAAATTCAGTTTCCCATCATCCATATGAGCGATATTTATCTCTTTGGTCCAACGGTCCGCTGCGAGAGCTGGGTTTGCCGAAACAACGACTTAGTTCGGGTGGTGCGAACTATTAGGATCGTACAATATAAATCAAATCGATTTACTGTGGTCACCTATGAGGGCGCAAAAGCTCAAAGGGTGAGTGAGATAAGTGCCGTCCGAATCGCGCCCTTTACTGGACACTTATAAGTTATCATCTCCCAGGAATTTGAAGAGGACCTACTAAAATACTCTTGCATACGGTAGCGTCTCAGTTAGATGGGTTTACACCTGAATCACTCAATGTAAATATTTCAGGAGTCCAAACCTGGCACAGCTGTATGGAATTGTTCAGTGGGACTTGCCGGCAATGATATTTCATGATGGTATGAACTTCTCAAATACCGCACTGGCACTTAACAATTTGCTGCTCTAGAGCTTATTCCTTACAATGACCTTTTGAGTTCGTGTATCTCCAGACCAATGTTATATGCTTATCTCAAATATCGATTTGTATTTAGTTGTCCATTGGCTGCTCATACTTGATTTTGACCGTATCTTTTAGGGGATTGATTCCCTGCAAGCCGCACTGCTATCCCAAGGATACCTATCCTTAGTGAGTTTCATATCTCAAATGATATTCAATGAGACTAAGGACCTTTTAAGATCATTTTACCAACCAACCATTGGATGCAACCAGCCTCCGGACTGATATGTCTTGGTCCTGATAGTTCTGACTTCAAGGTTGAGTTAGCACATATCCTGAACAAGATCACAGTGCCTGAACAATGGATTCCTGTGCTCAGGTGCCAGGAATATACGTCCACTGATGAAGCCATTATAAGATATATCGAAGACCATTTTGGAACTGTTGAGTGTTTGGTAGTTCAATCAATTGCAGGTGAACTGTATCAACGCCTTATCCCACTCAAGAATCATTTTACGGCTTTGTCTTTTGGGTCAGTCTGGGGTTATGTGGATGTGAATACCTCAAAAGTTTTAGATTGATTTTTCATTGATGTCTTGATGTCTTCAGCCATTGGTTGAATGTCCGACCTCAGGCTCTCATAAGCTTCTTGCGCAAGCACATCTCAAGGAAGGGGTTTCTTATTCAATCACGAGGTGGAGGTTAGTATACTCTCACCCCAAATGCAGCATATTGCATTGCTCAATAAAGGGTGTGGATGGATGGGCACAGTAAGGTTTTGAGTCGACTTCTGTGAATAAACCACTCCTTGACCACTCCTGATAAATACAGAGTCCACTATCCTTTTGGCTGGACCATTATCCCGACAATTGTCCTTGACATTAATATGGAGCCTCAATCGACGATTGATTACCTTAAGGCTGCTTGGCTTGCACAGGCTGCTAGTGTTGATCTAAATATACCTACTAGTGCAAAATATGGTAATTGTTCCCTTCTCGCACCTACCAGACTTCATTCATTGCTTCCACCTGTTTCTTCCAGTTGTGATTGGCTCAAGGATTCAAATCTCCTTAACATTCAATGATTGGTGCATCAAATACAAAGACACTAACCTGAGTTACAATGTTTATCTATTTATCGCTCCAGCGAGGGAATTCAACATTTCATCCATGCCACATTTTTCCTTGCATGATCCTCCATATTTCTGGTCTATGGATCCACTCAGAGCCATTCCAATGAGCCAGGAAACTCAGAAACTTCTGGGAACCTTTCCCTCATTCCAGCCATATATTCATGGCGACAATTGGGACGACTTGCAGTATCTGGCTGTGTCTAAGTACATAAGATACTGCGGATTCGATCCCTCTGAATCCAAATATGCACAAGCTCAAGGATATCCAATTTTTGAAGTTCTGGATGATGAAGGTTTCGAGATAGTAGATTTAAAAGGGTTTAGTCAGGAAGATTCTCTGGATGATGGTGAGCGTTTCATAGGACCAGTAAAGGTGCTGTATCAATGATCCTTACTTATCCCCAGAGGTTCTAGATGATAATTGGGAATTTGTTTCAAGGCAAACACCACAAGTTCCAATTGATGGACGTAGGTAGCATGCATTCTCAATTGACCTGAGCCTCATTTTTCAATCAGAAGATAACGGATGTACGACTAACATTGCTCTGGAACAGTCAAAGGCAGGCATGAACTATCAAACGTTTTTGGAACTACATCACGATTATCAGCGTCGTGGAACCCACAATTATAGCACTGATTGCGAAACTCTGGGGAAATCCCTGCAGATGAAAGCAAGATTGAGGCGAACTCAGTCATTGACCTTATTCAGTTCTGATGGGAGCGTTGATCTGCCTATAACTGAGCGGATTCGCAACGCGATACGGGCCAAACGTCGGAGTCTGGGGAACAAGATGGATGCAGATGACCATACAATTCTGGACAGCCTTATTTGGGGCTCCCCATACCGGATTCCACACCAGTACATTGACTATTGCCTGGATCTTATCAATTATTAAAATACATTGTAGCATAATACATAAGTATACTATTGATTCACAAACGAGTAACAAATTAATGTGTTTTTCATCATGACTTGTCCCCTCAAAATGGACACGAAATCATCATGGCAATCCGAGTCCAGGATACATATACATAGATATGATAACTTGAAGGTTCTGCCAGTCTGGCGCAGGACATGAATTGACGTCATTTGGGGCATCGATGATCGGATTCACTGCTAAGTATTGATGTGCTTACGGCTGAACCCCTGGACGATGGGATGGCCACCTATGAGAGTAGGAAGAAAGCCGCCGATGTGTCCACAGCCGCTTCAGAGGTTCTACGGGAAACACTTGCCTCTGTGAAGGAAAGGTCGTGGGGATGCCAAGAGGCGACATGCGCAGGATATTGCTATCTGGTCGCGAGCCTTTCATAGCTGGGGACACCAGGTCACAGGGTGTGAATTGACGGATTCTGGGGTCCGCGGTATTTTTACGGATGGCTCAATATTGGCGGGATTTACTCGGGAGTCGGGGCCGAGCAGCTATCTGGAGGAAGGCTCAAAATCTTTGATACAGGTGACGTGGTCAATCACCCACCACAATGTTCAAGGGGCTTGGAGAAGGCATATAGCGAGGGTGGGAGGGTCTTCATTATCACAAATGTTAGTATGGATGACCCCAACATGGACTTTGGCTGGATGATGGGTGCTCAGTCAGGAGTCATTCAGCCGCCTAACGACGACCACACTATAGCTGGCACTACAGCAGCTAGTATTGCCAGGTCAAGTACCAAGAACTGCCAACTGGCATCCCTGTTTGAAATTGAGTAGATGGTGGATAACGAAGCCATGTTCTGGTCCCTGGAAGATCATCTGTTCGAGCCCGAGTCACTGTTATCGGAGACACCACGCACTTGATGATGCCTGCTGGTGGTATCGGTGCCAGTACTGCTGTGAGAGACTCTGCACTGCTAGGCAGGCTGCTCGCTGAAGCAGGTGGATTTGGTGATGGGGTGACAGCTGCTTATGAGAAGGAGATGAGGGTATATGCTAGCGAGGCAGTCAAACTTAGCTATGTGCAGTTTGGTATTAGGCCTAAAATCAGCCTAAGGCATGTAACCGTACATTTTGACATTTTGTACATGTTATACAATGCAATAAGAGAGTTATACGGAGCCCAAGCATGATAGCTGTTGCCAAGGCAAAGAACTTAACAATAATACTCAGCGAGCCATGAAGGTATGCCCACAAGCATAGCCTAGAGCCAAGCTAGTGAGGATACCTGGGCTGCCCGGAGATGTAATGCTAGATTGTCAATCTAGTTATACCCAAGAGTGTATACTCTCTAAACTACAGGACATCTCGAAGCGGGATAAGTACTAAGCCAACATGTTACTCAAGGGAAGGAATTATGAGGGAAGGCATCCCTTGCACTAAGACCCCCAATGAGCTATGTTAAGATGTGGACTTTACAGTCTGTAACAATGGACCAGAACAATCCCAAGGAAACCATAGAGGTCTATTTGTGGCACCGGTCATAACTGTAAAGACGATAGAAACATGCTTAGCAGTCCCACGGAAAGCTACGTGCTGGGATAGCCTTGGCAAATCGAAACCTTTGATCTTAGAAATCATACACAGGAGGTCTTGTCCGTTAAAGCCGACTATCAGGAATCACTTGTACGCACTCAGCCCTGTTGCTCGAGGCTATCATAAGTGGTGTCGTTGGAAAGCTAGACAACAGGCCTTCTCGAGAGAATGTTAATTACACTCAGGATGGACAGAACTATCCGAGGAGTAGAATGAAACTCACCCAAGGGAAACCAGGTGGCGAGTGATCATGAAGCGCAAAGGTACTCCTGACCCCGGAGAATTGTGGAGTAATTGGAGAAACCTCGCTCAGATCAAAACACTCTAAAACTATGTTAATCCTCACGAAATCATATTTTACCTAAAGATGTCCACAAGTCCGAGTTATCCGCAGGTACTCACAGGTATGACCGTGAGAATACTCGCAGGTATGTCTACCTGCGGATCCGTACGGGTCACGGGTATCAATCCAAGCAAATTTGTGCTACCTGCAGGTACCTGCAAGTATTTGTGGGGAGGGCAAGAATAAAAATTTTTCGCTCAAATAATGGCTGGAATATGCTCTCCACTATGCACTAGACCTTGTCTGAGCAGCTCATCTGTCCACCTAGCATGTAGCAAGTTACAAGTGGCTATATGCACTGTTGTACACTATACAATCATGATGGATATAGTCCCTCTTCAACTTCAGTGACTTGTATCACTCAAGGACTACTGTTCTCTACCCACATTGTACTCTATTCTACATACTAAGCACCTACTAAGTGTCTCACACTCATACCTTGCATGTAGTAGCCATTTCACTATTATTGTAAGTACTAAATACTTGCAGGTAATCACAAGTAACTTGTGAGTACCTGTGTTCACTGGGATACGCAAGTACCCGCAGGTACCTGCATTAAAATACCTGCAGATCCCGGTATCCGTTTCCCACAGATCCGTGCGGGTCATGGGTAGCCCCTTGGGGCCCACAGTTACCTGCGCAACGGATCCGGGTTTACCTGGATCCGGACTCGTGGACATCTTTAATTTTACCTCTGATATATATCCAAGAATGGACTATTTCTTGATTGTGTGTACCATATATAGGCTGGAGTTTCCTTTCCAAGCCAGATTCCTCTGTTCCACTCTCTTTCCGTCTCTCTCCGTATCTGTTTCATCTATTTTTTGTATTAAACCCTCTCTACTCAGTATATAAGCCAGACATATTTATTCAATAAGACAAGTTACTTGCCACCTCCCCTGTACAAGATTGGTTGTGTTCCTTCACCTCAAACTTTCTTGCCCTCAACTTGACTGCTAAGACCAGTGCTCCGTAGAACGTCCCCTCAGGACTAGTAGCGTGACACCTCCTGACTTGGTTATCTTTAGAAAGTAATAAACTTCACAAAGTTACTTACCATCTCAGTGTTTGAGATTGGTTGTGGTTTCTTCCCCTCAGAGGATCTTTCCCTCGATTTGTATGTTAGGAAGTGAGCTCCGTAGAATGCCCTCGGGACTAGTAGCATGACACTTCTCTACTTAACTACAAGTCGGTTGTTAGTTTCTTCACCTAGTAAGTAGCTGGTCACCTCTCTATGTGTTCCCGCGGAGAAGTGTTAGTTGCTTCACAAAGTTGTTAGCCAGTCTCGATGCTTTACCACAGAGTGACTGATAGTTTCTTCAAGGAATTTGATTTACTGTCATATTACTTGCTTGGCGGAATTTGGCCTGTAATAGAATTTCACAAACTTCCTTTGGCCCACTTGAGAATCTGATCGAGTCTTGAGCATGTGAGTTCCCTCAAACTCCAGATCAACTCAAATCTAGTTGCTTCCTTAGAGGGGACGGCTTCTAGTAAGGGATTATTTGGCTCCAGAGTGAGGGTTCCTTAGTTGACTTCTTCACAAAGTTAGACAAGCCACTAAGATTGTGGTACAAGTTCCTAGTGATTAAGTTCACTCACAATATTGCAGCTTGGCCCAGACTTTGGTCAAGGACTTTACGGCGTCACAGCAGCTAGTGCCAGAGTTTGCCTAGGGTTGTTGACAAACCTCGAGATTATTATTCTAGCTAGAGCCAGAGTTTGCCTAGGAGAATCTTAGTTTCGTTGTATTGGTTTTGGTTTTGGTTAATTGATTTGGACATACACATCTGGTTCCCTCGTACACTTGTACACCCAACTAGGCTTCTCTCGACTTAGTTCTAAGAGTTGTCTAAGCTTAGTTACCCACGTTAGCGCTACAGTCTTGAACCTGGAGCAGTCATGCACGTACATCTGATATTACAAGACTTTCCCTTGGGGAATCTCTGACAACCTGCCCTTGCTCCCTTACATATTGATAGTCTGGTTAGGTGCGGTAGTGTTTTTGTTAGGTTGTTTTATAGCACCTTTTGCACACCTACACGTAAATACCCAAATATCGGGGTTGAAATCGAAAGCATGCCTACCATTTGGAGGGGACAAGGGTCAGTCTAGAATACTGAGAGAATCTCCAGAGTATCTGCTTGTTAGCGCCCAATTAAACGAAATGATGTCATTCAGTTGATCGACCTTTGATGGCAACTCAATCCGTGCTTGAACCGCGACGGCCGTTTGGTCCAGAAACTTTGAAACAAACAATGTCTGGCCTGCGCCAAAACTTCGAATCATCCTGCCTCATCCACCTCCAGATTCTCTGCAAGGACCAACTTCTCCACTGAAAAGCTTTGCAGCGACCTCTGCGTTCAATCTACTTCCCCAAGTTCTACTTTCTTCTTCTTTACCTTTAGGCTCCATCCCAGCAGACTCAGCGAATCTGAAAAGATTCAGGAACATTCACCAAGAGCCTGTTGCCCTTCTTTCAGTAAGCAACGGACAGGAGAGTCAAATTAAAACTAATTTTTATTCAGAACAAAGACCCACTCTCAATCCAAGTAACATCTCTAAACTTCAAGTGATTCCTCAAATGTGTGAGTCCTATCTTTTGGCTGTGAGACCGAATGGAGGATATTGTATGCTGGAGAAAAGGGTGGAAAGTGACTGGGACATGGTTGGCTGCATGTAGCTTTTTATGTTAGCTTTTCTCTTGGTTTTTGTAAGAGTTTCATGCTAATTTATGTTATAGGCTATTTTGCAAGACTTGTATTTGTACATACTTCCCAATCTCTTGGTAGTAATCCTTGCAAGTGTATATCATCCCGCGTATAAGCCATCACCTCCATTGGTGACATTCTCGCGTGCGCGGCCTACTGGACAACCACAGGAGGCTTCTTCCACTGAATCCCCGCTACCTGCGCCTGTTGCAGAAGACAGTGTTGATTGGCAAACTAACATCCAAGCCATTCAAAATTCAATGGGTTTTAGTATGTTCTGCGTTTCTATACTTGTTGTTCTCTTCTAACGTTGCTTCAAGTGCGGATCTTTATATTGCCATAACCCCTTACCTTGTGCATCTCTCCCTTTCAACAACAACCCACAAGCCTCCCAGCCTGGTCCCAAGTCACCGTACACCCTCCCACTTCTCACCATCCTTACTCTTACCCTACCACCTTGGGTTTTCCTTGCTACTTCTATGTACTTTCCGACCCGACTAGTGTGTTTTGTTTGTGGAGCAGCTCCAGTTCTGCTCCTGAATCCCTAAGTACTTTGGTGTCTGGGGTTTACAGATTATACGCATATCTTCATTCCCCGTCGTCTTTCCCATTCCTCCAAGAATCCAATCACTCTCCTCTCACTTTTTTGGTCTGTCAATTCCATCTCAGCTCATAATTGACTCGCATTCCTTTGATCTCTTTCGGAAACGTTCGAAAATGTGGATGCAGAGGCGTATCAATGTCAGTGACCAGGTCTGGAATGGCGAGGTTCGGGAAGTCGAGTTGTAGGAGAACAAATCTTGGAAATATTCCACTATCTGCTGGTGCTAATATGTCACCCACCATAGCATCGAGAATCCTCTCACCTCCTCTCTACTCCAAACTTGAGGAATCCCCCGAGAGAAAAACCGCAGCAAGACCACCGTTACCACAGCAACAACACCAACGATCTCGGAGCACCTTTTTTGGGATGTCATCATCTGGAGGATAGTGTCAAGTCTCAAACAAAGAGGCTTGTTAACCAGTTGTATTTAACTAATACTTCCGATCTAACAGATTCGGGGGCTGCTCGGTAGATAATGCTTACAAGAACCTAAACGTTACGGTGTTTTGGGGGTATCTTTGTATAGAGTTGGTGTGCACTATACGGGTATTGGTGACAATAAGTGTCGGGAATACGTACCTTCAATATCCTTGATATTAAAGTGAGTCTTGCTGTATTCACTCAGTAGATAATTCCTCAGGTGTTGTTCACACAAAGAATCGAGATAACAAGTGTAATTCTTGTAGGTACTGGGTTACAAAATATAGAGACTAAAGAAAAAGGGTGTATCGATAATCCCCTCCTTTTATAGTCTTTTACATGGGAGATCATTAAGTAATTAAATATATATAGTACATGTGTTATCCTCAAGGCAAACCATGGTTTGTACAGGTAAGCCTTCCTAAGTGAGATAATGACTCGATGTAAGTCATTTAAATAGTCACATGGTCAGGCAGGCCATATCTGCATGTTCCGCTGATCTGGTTTGTCGAGTCATTCCAAGTCATTCAGAAGATTAGGCAACACTTGAGGACGCAGTAACTTAACAATTAACAAGTATACAATGTAATATATGTGGATTTAGGAGTGTCCCCTTTGTTACTTCTGGCATGAATTCGTTTGATACCTTACAGAAGCTCCCCCTTTTAAAGACTGAGCCCTCGAAGTCATTGATCCCGACCCATTAGTGTAATTTGATTTGACCGATCAGTTATAGTTATCCATTATAATTGATTCAGCGCTAATTTCCCGTTTATGGCGTTACCAATACTTTGCAGTCAGTCACTTGCGTGTTAATGCCACAGTTTATTCAAGTCGGTAGTGCTGCACATTTTGTGCCACCAACTTTGAGCAGGTACATAGACATTTTCTCTCAGGCTTGGCTGTTCGACATATCATACAGTAGATTCTTCGGCTGGGTAGA